>PVIH01021019.1:0-30807 GCA_004025045.1 Sigmodon hispidus | reverse complement strand
TTAAAAAAAAAGTGGAACAAAAACTCAGGAGAATGTCATGAGCTTTTTCTATAGAAACCCGTAGGAACACATAGAAAAGGCAGGGATACTCTCTAACTACTGCCCACATGGGAGTCAGGACCCATAGACACATCTTGTAATATAACAATTATAACAATAATTTAAGGTCTCACTGAGGCCCAAACTCCATGTCACACTTACCCAGCCTTCACGAGCACACTGCCAACCCTTGCTTTACCATCTTGACCTTCTATTTTGAGGAAAAAATGGAAGTCTCTTCTATTGCTTTTATTGTTTGTGTATATATGTGTGTTTTGTGTTTTATTGTGTGTGTGAGGTCAGAAGACTGTTTACAGTGTGAGGCTGTGGGATCAAACTCAGGTTCGGCAGCAGAAGCTTTTAGCCACTGAACCAGCAGCTTCCCTGCTTCTGTTTGTTTTTGAGACAAGGTGTTGCTATGTAGCCCTGACTCTACCTCAATCTGCCAGCCACCCTCCTACCTACTAGAATTTCAGAGTGCTGAGATTTTGGGCACAAATCCATCCATATGCAGATTGTGTCTTCGAGAGTTGTTTTTGGTTTGTTTCATTTTTTGCTTAGTTGTTTTGTTTTGTTTGGTTTTTTTGTTTTGTTTTTAAGCAACAAAATCTTGCTATGTTGAACTACAGGCTCAAATGTGCAACATACCATTCATTCGAATTAACCCATACAGTTGCTACATGAAGTGTCCAGGTCACCCAACTAGCAGGGTTAAATAGGTTACGATCCAAAGGTGAATGTTCCCAGTCCCAAAGAGCACTCTGTGAGACAAAGAAACTCTCTGCCTTCATGAAACTGTTTTATTAACAGTTAGCCAGGTGAGATGGCGCTCAGAAGGCTGAAGGGTCTGGGGCCAGACAGGTCTATACCAGCACTTGGGAAGCAGAGGCAGGAGGATCTAAGTTCAAGACTGGCCTGATCTACAGAAGCAAATTCCATGACAGCCAGGGCTACACAGGGAAACACTGTCTCCAAAAAAGGGGGAGGTGAGGTGGGGGAAGGGGAGGTGGGAGGAGGAGAGTACCCAGAATACTACAGTTGGTGAAAATGACAGATGTAGACACTGACTGTCAACAGAATATAGACATGTATGGAGTACCCAAAATAGGTAGCAAATAGATAGGTCAATTGGAACTGGGCAGATGAGCCTGGTGCACTGTAGAGGGCTTCAGGAAGTTTCTGTGTAGACTTTACACAGACCCTTCAATGAGACTTAGAGATAAAGGACTCCATCCTGGGACTGGGAGGTAGCAGGTGTGAATTAAATTCTCTCAACAGATAATCTTGAAGGATGAGAGTAATTGTGAGACACCAGACTACTGTTGGGTTTAATTACCTCTTCCATAATACTAAATGGTATTCCAAGTTTTCATGAAATAAATATGACCCTTAAACTGGTACCATCTACTTCCGGGCTCAAGTCATCTGTCTTCTTGGTTTGTTTGGGATTTTTTTTTTTTTTTTTCCTCTGATAGGCAAGATCACTGCTTTTCTGCTTGAAAGAAAATAAGGAAGACTTGGTATGGTGGCCTATGCCTTTGATTCCAGCACTCAAGTGGCAGAGGCATTTGGATCTGAGTTCAAGGTGAGCCTGGTCTACAGAGTGAGTTTCAGGACAGCCAGGGCTACACAGAGAAACTGTCTGCAGCAGGGAGAGGAGACGGGGACACGGGAGAGGGAGACAGCAAGAAAATAGGGAATCAAGGTTTCAAGGGACACAGAGGCAAGAGAATTAGGATTTAAGGTCATCCCCCGCTATAGTGAGTTTAAAGCCAACCATGAGACCCAGTATTAAAAAAAAAAAAAAAAAAGACACCTAATGAGAAAGGAGAGAGAGAATTTCTTTTAAAATTCCAAAATTGCTTTTAATGGAAAATACTAATCCTTACTTTTTTTATTTCTCCATACTTCTGGGCTGGAGGAGTGCGGGGAACTCTCTTGCAAATAAAAGAAGACCTTCTCTTTTGTATTTCAGAGTCGTTCAATTATAAACATTGCCAAAATCAATTCAAGCACAATCCTCCTTAAGGCTTTTTAAACACAACTGCTAACCTGTCTGGATGTTTAGCTTGCACGTTTCAAAACCTGTCAGTTAAGCCTTGCTTCCTGATGCCGCTTTTAACCCAAGCTACAAACCAGAAGAGAAATAATGTAGCAAATTGGAAAAGCGCAACCTACACTTGATGGCAACACAAAAGACTGGTTGACGGGTCTGAGACACTCCAGTCCTTGCTCTGGAAAATGAATGCGGATCATAGGGCTCTTCGGCTGGCAGCCTCTAATGAGGCTGCGGCTTCAGAGTTCTGAAACTATCAGTTGATACCCCTCCAAAGCACATCTGTCCTCTTCCAAGAAGAAGAAATTAGACCTGTTGTTTGCTAAGTTTACCAGCTAATTCTCGAAAGTTGTGACATTGGTGTCAATGAGTAGGATATCTTAGGCCAGTGAGATGGTTCAATGGGTACAAACAGCTACTGCCAAGTCTGATGCCCTAAGTTTAATGCCTGAGTATTAAACCAACAGTAGGAAGAGGAAATATATTCCCATAAGGTGTCCTCTGACTTCCACACGCAAGCTGTGACATGTGCACACACAAATAGATAAATAAAACTTTAAAATAGCAGTGGGAAGGTTAAGAAATAAATGAGTTGGTAGAATGCTTGCTTAGTATACACAAAGAGCTGAGTTCAATCCCACGACTGCAAAGTAAGTATGTAAATAGGTAAATAAATCTAGGTGTGGTCACACAGACCTTTAGTTCTAGCACTCCAGAGGCAGAGGCAGGAAGGGATCTAAGGGTTACACGCTGGTCTAGTCTCAATCAATCAGTCAGTCACTCAATCAATAGGTCACTGGGATCTAGGCGGGCTGGCACATACCTGTAATTCTAGCCCTTGGAAAGTAGAGGTCTGGAGGATAGAAGTTCAAGAGCATCCTTGGTTTTGCAGGGAGATCAAGGTCAGTTTGGTCTACAAAGATACTACCCTAAGGAAAACAAACAAACAAATAAGTAACAGAATAGCCTGAAATAAGAGAGGGCAAGATTTCATCAACAAATTGTGACACATAATGCTGTTCATGCTCCTCACCGTCTCAGGGATTTAAGCAAGAGCAGAAAGAATAACAGAAAAATAAGTTTTGTGAAGTTTTCCGAAGAGAGCTGGGGATATAGGTCCCTTGGTAAAGTGCTTGCCTAGCATGCACCAGGCCGTGGCTTTGATCTACCGTACATCAGTGCAAGCCTGAAATCCTAGCTCTCAGAGGATAGGAACACGAGAACCAGGACTCAAGATCACCTCTGGCTCCATAGTTTAAGGCCAGCCTGAGCTAGAAAGGACCCTGTCTCAGCAACAACCACCAAATAGCATGGGCAGAATTCCTAAGACAGGGAGCAAGTCAGGGCTGGAGAGATGGCTCAGGTTGAGAGCAGTGACTGCTCTTCCAGAGGACCTGAGTTCAATTCCCAGCAACCACATGGTGGCTCACAATCATCTATGATGACTTCTGTATACTATATACATAATAAATAAATCTAAAAAAAAAAAAAAACAAAACAAAACAACAACAAAAAAAAACGGGGAACAAGTTTTTAACTAGTTCCACTGGCCTGAGACAGCTAATTCAACTCCAAAAAGGAATAATCTGCTTTCTATTTTCAACAAAGATGAGCCAAGCCCTTAGTGTCATTTGAGGCTAGGTTATTGGTATGGTTGGGTTTTATTTTGCTTTGTTTTGTTTCAGCAGTCTTGCCTATCTCTCTCTCATAGTAGACCAACCCTAGATGGGGGTGAACTGGGAGATTCACTTGGCACTTCTGGCAATGGGGCCTTTCCAGGTCTACAGCAGACTAAGATAACAATGAAAAATTTTTAGGCCTGGGAGGAACCCACTCAAATACACACAAATCCCCTGGCTCTGTGTGTCAGGATTCTAAACTCTTACAGACTTTAAGCGGCTTGGCCAGATAAATCTACATTGACAGGTGCTCAGGGCACTTGGCTTAGAAGCAGCCTATGAATCTTGGGACACACTGGTGTGAACAGTTCAGGTTGAACTCTGGTCATGGCCCAAACAAGACAGACACTTTTACCCACCTGAACCACAAACATCTTTCTTTTCCCATCTCTTTAAACCAATTCTTTGTAAATGTCACATCATAACATCATGCATTCCAATCCCACTCATTTCCCAGCCCTTCCATATTTACCCTCCATCCTTGTAATCTTCCCCAAAAGAGGAAAAAAAAAAAAAAACCTACCATAGAAGCTTAGGTGTGTCATAGTATGTCCCACAGCGCCTTTGTCCAACCAGCTTTACTTGCAAATGTTCGTTGCAATGAGTCATTGGTCTGGTTCGAGGCCTCTGGCTTCTGCGACACCATGGATACCAGACCCCCACCAAAGCTCCTCTCAGATATTCTGCTGTTGTCCTGAGTCATGGAGATCCTGCAGATATGGTTCTGCAGGACCAGCCAGACACTTCATGTGCTCCAGCAGCACATAAATGGGTTAAGTGTTGTGGTAGACAAGCTCAAAGCCCTAGATCTGGGCCTGGACAGTAGCTAAGTTGGTGAGTACCCACATCAGCAGGCCAGCTCTACTACCCTGACCAATTGAGGGGTGCATCCACATCATTGCTGGTGCTGCCTTACAGGTAGCTGATGAGAGGATGGTCCAGCTCTGCAAGGTACCCAGACATCAACACGGCCTCTAATGACAGGCCAGATCAAGGAGATCTGCTGCACAAATTATCGGTGTATTAAATGAAACTCAGAGCCAGATATTGAGGAAAAGCTGGAATATCAGAGAGAGAAAAACACCACAGTCAAATCTCACCCAGCTATCTTCCAGCTCCCTCAGCCTCGCTCCTCATTGTTTTCTACCGCCTCATCTGTCTTCCTACACCTGCATTAAATATTTCCTTCCCCCAGTTGTATCCCATCCAGGTTAAGATTACAGGTGTAGGCTACTACTATTTGGTAGTTAGCCTTGAACTCACAGAAACACAGAAAGATCTTCGACTCTGGAGTTATGAGATTAAAGGCATGCGACCACCACTTCCTACCTGGAAGCCTGGAACTCCCTTTGTAAGCCAAGATGGCCTCAAATTCAGATCTGCTGGGATTAAAGGTGTAAATCACCACTCCATCTTTCCTCTTCTGGGATTAAAAGTGTGAGTTACCACTCTCTGATCCTCCTGGACCGACTATGGGTTGATCTTTTGATATTCCATATTGGTTTTATTAAATGTATAACATATCACCACAGAGGTTCACATGGACTTTGGAGAAGACAAGGGGTGACACTGACCCCGGCTACAGAAGAGCCACAGATCCAAACATGAGATATATATATATATATATATATATATATATATATCAACCCAGGGCCACATAGGTATCAGCATGGCCTCAGGTGGCAGTGTAGACCTCTCACATCAGGCTGTTCATCATCACCTGTCTCCAGTCCCCCCTCTCTTCACACCACATCTCTTTTTCTCCCATCTTCCCATCACATACTTACTCATTGTGGTGAGGCTCACATGATGGTCTCTGCAGCCTCTGGCTGTCTTCTGCCCCACAGGAGCATATTTATTGCAAAAACAAAACAAAACAAACAAACAAAAAAACTAGAAATTGGGAATGGTGTCTCAGGCCTGAGATCCTAACACTTTGAAGGCTGAAACAGAAATACAAGTCAGGTGTGGAGGTGCATAATCCCAGCCTCCAGTCCCCCATTCATATATTTGTAGGTTGCACCCACCTTTTGGTTATTATCAGTAACTCTGCTTTGAACATAGGTGTTCCTACTTTGAAGCTCTTACTGTATACATTCCACTTAATCTTGGTCAAAAGGACATGAACCATCTTTGAGTATCTAGAGACCAGATTAAGGGAAAGGGGAAAGATGCATACCTACAAAAGCCTAGAGAGTTTCTAGTCGGTGCCTCCGTACAGTAGAAACAAAAAGCCACAAAGAGCTAGTCCAGAAAGCAAAGGATGTCTCCCACACCATGACGAAAGACAGAAGGAGAGCTGCAGCTTGGATTTGTTTGTTTGCTTGGGGTCCTGTTTGGGGGAGAGTGCTTTGGGTTTTTGTTTGCTTGAGGTTTTTGTTGTTCTTTGACACAGGGTCTCACTTCTTCCGGGGGACCTGAGTTCAATTCCCAGCAACCACATGGCAGCTAACAACTGTCTGTAATTCCAATATCTGACACCCTTACACAGTTATACATGTAGGCAAAACACCAATTCACATAAAAATAAAATATTAAAAAAAGAGCCTGGGGATATAAGCTCAGTAATACAGTGCTTGTTAGTGTTTATAAATATCTGGTTTCGGGCTAGAGAGATGGCTGTTCTGGAACTTACTATGTAGATTAGGATGGCCTTGAATTCACAGAGAGCAGCCTGTCTCTGCCTCCCCAGTACTGAGATTAAAGGTGTATATACCACCATGCCCAGCTTCCTGGGGTCCTTTTGGATACAGAATCTCCCTATGTATCCTTAGCTGGCTTAGGACTCACATTGTAGATTAATGACACAGTACATTGAATCAGCACTTTTACAATTTTGAACAGCACTGTTCAAAAGCATATTTCATAGCTTAGTTTACTTTTCAGTACTGGTAATTGAACCCAGATATTTATTTATTTATTTATTTATTTATTTATTTACTTACTTACTTACTTACTTACTTATTATTTGTTAAAGATTTATTTATTTATTATGTATACAGTATACAAAAGAGGGTACCAGATCTCATTATAGATGGTTTTGAGCCACCATGTGGTTGCTGGGAATTGAACTCAGGTCCCCCGGAAGAACAGCCAGTGCTCTTACTGCTGAGCCATCTCTCCAGGATCCCCAGGCTCTTAAATGTTTCTAGGGGCAAAGATCTGAGCCTAGAGGAGATGACCTCTAGGATATGAACACAGGTCTTGGTGTCCCTATTCCTATGTTTGCCCCCTCACTCCGCAGGTATTCAACAAATGGCAATAGAATGGTCAATTGACTGATTCCTTCTGGTCAATGGATTTTGAGACCTCACAAAATCTCTTGCCCAGAATGGTTTTCTCTAATGCATTGTTTATTTGGTTGAATTCTTCTCAGAATTCACTAAGTCAGGGTACAAATCCTGTTATGAGAGTGAGCCTGCAACTCTACAGCTACCTTCTCGGTATTACAGAAAAAAAATCCCTTTAGTTGTGGAAAAAGTGGTTCTGGGAAACCCCTGGCCTACCCAGATATCGAGGACAGCACAGCCAAGCTTCTACCCACTCTGTGAGAACCCAGTTTCATTCTAGAGAAACAAATGAAATGTGTGTCTGTCTGTGTGTGTCTGTGTGTGTGTGTGTGTGTGTGTGTGTGTGTGTGTGAGAGAGAGAGAGAGAGAGAGAGAGAGAGCAACACTAGTATATTTGGGTATTTCTCACTATATTGATGAGCACTGTTGTACTACAAATGCACAGATTATTCCCACAGGAGGACCCATGACTAAGGTCCCTGTGTTCCTCGTGTTGTTTAGCTTTTCTAGGATCCACATCTAACACATTTTTTTATGTGGCAAGTGTGCCACTAGCATGTGTGTGGGGGGTACACAAAGGTCAATTTGTGAGAGTTACTTCTCTCTTTTTACCACGTAGGTTCTAGGGATTAAACTCAGGCTATCAGGCTTAGTACCAAGCACTCTACCAGTAAGTCCTGCCCGCAACTTTTTTTTTTTTTAACATGGACTCAGTGTGTAGCCTTTGCTAGTGGCCTGGAACTTGGTATGTAGACCAAGATGGCCTCTAACTTACACAGATACACTTTGATCTCTGCTTCCTAAAAGATTAAAGGCATGTGCCACCATGCTTGTCTCCTACCCTTTTTAAAGATAAGTTCTCATGTAGCCCAGGCTAGCCTCCAATTTACAATGTAGCAGAGATTGGTCTTGAAGTCCTGATCCTTCTGCCTCTACCTTAAATGTGCTGGGGCTGCAGGACCCATGCCTGATATCCAATAGGGAGATTTAAATGTAGACTGTGCATGTTCTGAATACCGAATGCTCTCCAAATTCCTATGTTGAAACTTACTCCCCATTGTATTGGTATTAGAAAGTGAAGACCCAGCTCTTCTAAATAGCCTTTGATAAAAGAAGCACCCTCAAAACAAACAAAGAAAAAGTGGATTTCTATGCGTTTGGGGACAACCTGGTCTACATAGCCAGTTTGAGGCCAGCCAAGGCTTCGTAGGGAAGCCTTATATTAAAAACCAAAAAGTGGAAAAAAATGAGGTAACAGTCGTTGCATAGTCTATGCATATTGGTGGATTCAATCATTATAATCCCACTGGGAAAAAAAAATAGCCACAGAATCATCCCTTCTATTTGTACCATGTGAAATCACAGGATGTTGCCATCTAGAAACCAACAGTGAGCCCTCACCAGACATCAAATCAGCCAGCATGTTCCTCTGGATTTCCAAATTAATGTCAAGTGTATATTACATAATAAATATTAAATAGATGTTAATTTCCTCTGATGTAAAGATAACATTGTAACTTTCTGTTTTTCTGTCTGGGTTTGTATTTATTTATTTATGTTTATTTATTTATTATGTATACTGTATACAGAAGAGGGTACTAGATGTCACTATAGATGGTTGTGAGCCACCATGTGTTTGCTGGGAATTGAACTCAGGACCTCTGGAAGAACAGTCAGTGCTCTTAACCTCTGTGCCATCTCTATTAATTTAATTTTCATTGCACTTACTTATGTGTACAGGAGAAGGAAGGACATATGCACGCCGTGTCACTCCGTGGTGGCCAGAGGACACATTAAGAGTCAGCTCTCTCCTTCCACTGTGTGGCTTCCAGGGACCACGGCATCAAATACCTTTACCTAGTCAGAGATTTCAGGTATCAATCACTGTGCCCTGGCAACTACTGGAATTTTTGTTTGATTCTGTTGTTTTTGAATCACAATCTTATGCTGTAGCCCGGACTAACTTAGAACTCACTATATGGCCCAAGCTAGCTTCTAATTCAAGGTCATCCTCCTGCCTCAGCCTCCTAAATGATGGGATTATAGGTAGCAACAAACCCAGTAGTATTGTGGCTGAGTAAATGATGAGGTTTTGCTTTGTAACCCAGGCTATCCTCAAGCTCAGGCTCACAAACCTACCTGCCTTGGTCTCACCAAGTGCTGGGTTGACACATGTGTGCACTGCAAGACCTGGCAGTAAGCCCTTCTTAGGAGATGCAGGACAGTGAGTTTGTATTCAGTAACATCCACAGGAAGCCAGACATTCACTTGTCATTGGGCTTGAACCACAGTGTTCAAGTCTGAATAGAGAGCCACTTGCCTTTCCTCTGGGAAACCCAAGAAGTCTTGATGAGCCCATAAATTATTATTGATGGATGCTATTATTTTGATCAGCAGGGACTAGGGCATCCCAATACCACATACACTTGATTGGATGAAAGTCTTTATGTAATCCATTTGCTGACAAATTGTAATAACGCAAATGCTTTTTAAAATTCCCTTTACACATCCTAGATAGGCTCTGTCAGGGAGTACATTAGAGGAACAAATGTCCTAAAACATTCTGTTGCTTTTAAACCCTAATTGACCTCTAGAGAGAAGGCTATGGACTCAGCTCTCACAGTTTCCTTCGCCTCTAAGGGTCACTGGTGTCTAATGAGTAGTGTTTCAAAGAATGGCAGAAATTCTTCCACAATTGGACCTGTAGTCTGTGAGTGTGCTCTGGGAATGGAAACCCTGATTACAATATTCTAAATCCAAGAATAAAGTAGGAAATGCCTCCCAAGTGTGTATTTCTCTTGCCTTCTCTCTAAATTTTTGTCACCAACTCTACTATTTCAAAATCACAAAATGTGAGTATACTTGTAGCCCCAGATACTCAGGGGGCTGACAAGGAGGATCCTTCAGCCCAGGAATTTAAGGCATCTGAATGACATAGTAACACTCTTTTCTTGGGGGGAGGGGTATAGTTACAGAATATAACTTCTCATTTCTTGACAAAAGCTGCTGATGCTGTTTTTGGGTGTATCATGGAAGCCAGCCTGTATCCCTTTTGAACCTCATGGCAGAAAGCTGGTGGTGATTGTAGAAATTATTGATTAGAACAGAGCTTTGGTTGATGAACATTTTGCCCATATAAAGAGATAGACTATGCCTTTCAAATGCATGCAGCTCACTGACTTTATCCTTAAATCCAAAACAAATGCTTGCGAGAAGTATGTATAAAGAGCCTGCAAGAAGATCGGGTACCACTGCAAAATGAGTAGTCACAAGATGTGCCAAGAAGATTGAAAGTCAAGATGATGGATTTTAATCTATTCAAAGTCATGAAAGCAAAGAAAATGAGGAACAGAAGAATAAAGTTAAACACTTCAAAGAGCAGATATTCTGAAGGTTTCTCCCCCAAATATACTTGTTGCTAAGGCCCAGCATGATATATACCTTTAATCTCAAAACTCTGGAGCTCCCCCCTTCTGTGTGTGTGTGTGTGTGTGTGTGTGTGTGTGTGTGTGTTTGTCTGTATAAATGTGTATGTGCGCGCTAGAGAGCCATGGCTTAATGGTCAGAAAACAACCTTGGATGCCAACTTTTATTTGCCTAAACCAGAGCAGCTGGCCCACAGGCTTCTGAGGTTCTCCTGTCTCTAACTGGGATTTCAAAAGTGCATTTTACACATCTGGCTTTTACTCGGGTTCTAGGAATTCCAACTCAGATCCTCACAGCCATGTGACAATGCAATTTTGACCATTGAGCCATCTCTCCAACTCTTCAGAGCAAGATTTTTCATGTTGGACAGTTGGTGACTAATCCATGCAGAGGAGGAGCCCCGGCTTGTCATCAATGTGCTCTCATCAAAGCCTTAAGCACGGGCTTTGATTGTGGTCATTGTTAGCTCAGGGGAGACACTTCATTTTTCCTACCCAACCGTATCCTCACTTTTGGCATTGTCTGAATTATCTGTCACAGCCTTCTGCTCTTAGTATTGGTTGTGCCTTTTCATCTGGCTGGCTTGTTTGCTTGGGTTAAGATCATAGGGACTTTTTAAACAAAAGAATGTAAAATAAATGTACAAATGTATAAATAAACAAATGCAGAGTCAGCTTTGGTGCAAGTCATAGGACATGTTTTTAGCCAAAACCTTTTATTTTTAAAATGTCAGTTGCCTGGATGGGCAGCAACAAACTTGCAGCCCACCCTGAGCATGTTACCATATAACAGGTAAGATTTTTTTTTTTAAAAAAAAAACCTTTATTTATTTATTTGCCTTGGTGTTTGCCTGGAACTGGAACTACAGACAGTTGTTAGCTGCCATGTGGGTGCTGGGAATCGAACCCGGGTCCTCTGGAAGAGCAGCCGGTGCTCTTAACCACTGAGCCATCTCTCCAGCCCCCAACAGGTAAGATTTTTATCATATCATGAAAGTTAAAGCACACATTTCTACAATCCAAAAAATAAAAAAAAAAAAAAAATATCCAGTCCAGCCATTGGGAAGTCAAAAAGATTGCTTCAGGTTCGAGGCCTGTGTGGGCTATATAATGAGTTCTATGCTCATCTGAGAAAAGAAAAGAAATTAAAAAACGGTCTCAGAAATACCAAGTATTAGGGCTGGAGCACAGTCTCAATGGTTAAGGTTGTGTACTACTTCAGGGAACCAAAGTATGGTTTGCAGTAGGATTATACTGGTAATGTTGTAAATATTTGTCCTGCCTATGGGTTTAATAAAAAGCTGATTGGCCAAAGGCAAACAGGAAGTATGGGTGGGGCTACCAGGCTAAAAAAACTCAGGAACATCTCAGAGCAGAGACAGAGGCCAGATATAGATGCCAGAGTCACTGGGGCTGCCAAGAGATGCAAAATAAACAAACAAACAAATAAAAATGCTGCTCTAAGAAAAGTTACCGAGCTGCATGGCTAAACAAGATGGGTTGAGATGAGACGAAAGAGTTAGCAAATTATATGCCTGGGCCCTAGCTCAATCAGTATAAAAATAATATAAGCCTGTGTGTGATTATTTAAGGCTAAGCAGGGCCAAAAATTACACTAAACCTTTGGTACAGGCCTGGAAAGAACCTTTGACAATAATGGTTCCCAGCACTGATGAAAGGTGGATCATAACCACCTGTAACTCCAGCTCCCGAGGACTCTCAGACCACTGAGGACATCCAAATTCACATGCACATGCTCACTCACAGGCATATGTACAAACACATATAATTAAGATAAAATAACCCTTGAAAATACAACAAATAGGAGCTGGAGAGATGGCTCAGTGGTTAAGAGAACCTACTGCTCTTCCAGAGGACCAGGGCTCGATTCCCAGCACCAAATGGCAGATCACAACTGTCTGTAGTTCCAGGTCCAGGCAAACATCAAGGCAAATAAATAAATATTTAAATATTTAAATAAATAAATAAATATTTTTTTAAAATACAACAAATAATGTCATGCAATGCTGGTATGTTGGCTAACATTGCAATCCCATCACTTAAAAGATAGAGGTAGAAATAATATATTTAGAATGAATTGGGATGCTGAGGTAGATCCCAGGGCTTCAGACTTACTAAGCAAATGCTTTACCACTAAACTACATTCTGTTTCTTTTTCTTCTTCTCCTCCTCCTCCTCTTCCATGTTCTCCTCCTCCTTCCTCCTCTTCCTCCTCCTTATCCTCTTCCTCCTTCTCCTTCTTCCTCCTTATCCTCTTCTTCCTCCTCCTTCTTCTCTAGCTCCATATCCAAGAACAAACAAAGAATGTTAATGGGCTAAGGAGAGCACAAGAGTGTCACAGGAATTTGTGTGGATGTAAATGTCTGTCACTGGTTGCTTGACAAACTTCTGGAACATGACCAATGCCCATAGGACCTTTCATTTCATGGCCAGCCACTCATGAATATGAAACCATGAGACTAGCAACATCGAGGCAGTCTACTTGCTTACCAGGAATGAACATTCAGAAAAAGAAAGCCATAAATCATTTTAGAACATTATCAAGTCTGATGAAGGGATGTGATTAGTGTTTGTCCTCATTTCAGGCAGAGTCCCATAAAAAATGAGGGCAGCTACTCTTCGAAGCTAGGGGCAAAATTGATCATAGAAAGTCAGATAGGGGGATGGAGAGATGGCTCAGTGGTTAAGAGCACTGACTGCTGTTCCAGAAGACCAGGGTTCAATTCCCAGCACCCACATGGCAGCTCACAACTGTCTGTAGTTTCAGTTCCCAGTTCTAGGCAAAACACTAAGGCAAATAAATAAATAAAAAAAGTTTAAAAAAATAAAGTCAGATAGGTGTCTGAGGGTGTGACTGAATTGGTAAAGTGTATGTGCAGCATGTACTGGGTCTATATTCCATCTCAGCACAGAATGACATACTCTCAACCTCAGCCCTCAGATACAAAGGCAGGTTGATCAGGAGTTCAAAGCCTGTCTGGGCTACATGAACCTATCCCAAAAAGAGAAAATAATTCAACAATATAGCTACCACTGTAGCTTCATTACACTGTGATTTCTATGTTCAAATGCCTTATTTTCTCTAGTTAACTATACTTAGAAATCTCTTAACCTTATTTTTAATTTCTGATTATATTTCAATAGCAGTTATTTTAAAACATGAGAGAAATTTTAATTACTTGAACTAGAATTTTGATAAAATATTTGACATTCAGACTGTGTGATTATTTTATATATTTGTGCCTCCAGCTTTTGAAGTCACAAATTACTAAAGACTTTTTAAAAGAATTAATAGCAGGAGAGGTTTCAGGGAGAGAGGGGTTTTAGGTGGTTTCTTGTATGTAGTCAGGGTGATCCAGCCCTTACATTCTACTTATTATTCTGTTAGTTATGGGTAGAGGGGTGTGTGTGACATGGCTTCTGTATTAAAATCTCTCTGTCCAAAACAAGGAGTTTCCAAGAATGCTAAGAGAAATAACTTCCATGTGATGATGATTATAAATAGTGGAATCCAGCTAGCTACAGTGGCACAGATCTATAGTCACAACTCTAAAGGCTGGGGCAAGAGGATCACAAGTTCAAAGCCAGCCTGAGTAACTTAATGAGTCCCTGCTTCATAATAAATAGTCCCAAAGAGAGAGTTCAGCAGTTAAGAGTACTTACTGGGCCTGTAGAAGATTAAATCTCAGTTCACAACTGCCTGTAACTTCAGCTCCCAGAGATCCAACACCATCTTCCAGTCCTTAGACATTTGCCACTCTAACACACACACACACACACACACACACACACACACACACACACACACTTTATTTATTTATTTTGAAACAGGCTCTCTCTATTCATGACTGTCTTGAAACTCACTTTGCAAACCAGGCTGGTCTTGAACTCACCGAGATCTGTCTGCCTCTGCCTCAAGAGTGTCTGCACTAAAACACCATGACCAAGACAACTTACATAAGAAAGGGTTTATTTCTGTCTTACACTTCCAGAGGGATAAAAGTCCATCAAAGTGAGGCAGCATGGCAGTATCTCAATCTCTATCAGGAGCAGCATCTGCCAGCTCACATCTCAATCCACAGAGGGAGCAAACTGGAGGCAGAAAGGAAGTTTTGAGACCTCAAGGCCTATCCCCCAACACTTCCTCCAGGCCAACAGGGCTGGGGGGAAAGTATTCAAATCTGAGACTCTACATTCAAAGCAACACTCCCTGACTGGTGAGCATCTATGTCTTCAAACCTAGACTGGCTCTAAGGGAACAATGACACATAATTTTAAACTCTTCCTGGCAGTACAGTCTTGTCTCCACCTAGGACCAAAGATATAACTCAGATCCCATCTTTTTAACAAAAATAAATAAATAAAATCAGGTAACAATATAACTAAAAAAGAAGTCGTAAGTCTATAAAAATAGCCATGCTTTTGCCAGGAGGAAATAGTTGACCTTGGCTGGCCTCAGTAAATCCCTTTTACCTCCATCCTCCTCCTTTCTTTCTTTCTTTTTTTTTTTTTTTTTTTTTTTGAGACAGGATTTGTAGTTGTCCTAGAACTCTCTAGAACTCACTCTGTAGATCAAGCTGGCCTCAAACTCTGCCTCCCACAGTACTGGGATTAAAGGTTTGGACCATCACCACTGCCAAGTTTTTTTTGTTTGTTTGTTTTTAGACAGTCTCAATGGATAGCTGTAGCTGGCCTAGAACTTGCTTTGTAGACCAGGTTGGCCAACTATAACTCACAGAGATCCACCTGCCTCTGTTTCAAATGCTGAGATTAAAGGTTTGAGCCACCATGCAGAGAGGTGTTTTAAACCTCAAGGAGGGGCTGGAGAGATGGCTCAGCGGTTAAGAGCGCCATCTGCTCTTCCAGAGGACCCGGGTTCGATTCCCAGCACCCACATGGCAGCTGACAACTGTCTATAGTTCCAGTTCCAGGCAAGTAAATAAATAAATAAAGTTTAAAAAAAAAAAAAAACAAAAAAACACCTCAAGGAGAGTCAATTACACTGCTTTCTCTTCTTTTTACATGGTATTTCTTTTTTCATATATATATTTATTGTTATTTTATGTGAGTTGGTGTTTTGCCTGCACGTATAACTGTGTAAGGGTGTCAGATCTTGGAATTACAGACAGTTGTTAACTGCCATGTGGATGCTGGGAAACAAATAAACAAATTCAGGTGCTCCGGAAGAACAGTCAGTGCTCTTAACCGCTGAGCCATCTTTCCAGCCCTTATCTTACATGGTATTTCAAACTGAAAGAGAAAGAGTTGTGATTCTTTCTCCTTCCTTATGATTGCTATGATCCCAGGGACCAGTGTGGGAGGAGAAGGCTCCATCCCTGATGACCTTCAAGCCTGCTAATTGCCAACTAGACCCCCCACCAACAGAATTAGGGCACATCTGTTGGCTTCTTCACATTTTTCTATATTTTTCAAATATTCCATGAGGGACCATTTTAACAACGAGGGATTAAAATTAGAAAAACTAATTAGGAAAAGAAAATACATTGCTGATGGAAATCGGAAATCTACGAAATCCACGGGTGTGTGTCAATCCAAGTGAAGCATATGAGAACAGGAGTGTTGTTTCTAATTTAGGATGGGAATGGTGCTGATGTAACATGTTCACTGGGGCAAAGTTGTCCTGACTGGATAAAGGGTGGAAGGGGGTCCTTCTGGCAGAGGTGGCGTTGAGGCTAGCTCAGGAACAGTGCTAATGAGAACAAGAGAGATAGCTCTGAGGTGAAGAGCTTGTACTGGTCTTACAGAATACCTGATGAATTCCCAGCACACACATCAGGCAGCTCACAACCTCTTATAATTGCAGTTTCATGGGGATCTGACTGACACCGCTGGTTTACACTGACATGCATACACACACACACACAACAAACACACACATAATTTGAAAATAAATAAATAAATTTTTTTTTTTTTTTAAAACTTTATTTATTTGCCTTGGTGTTTGCCTGGAACTGGAACTACAGACAGTTGTTAGCTGCCATGTGGGTGCTGGGAATCGAACCCGGGTCCTCTGGAAGAGCAGACGGTGCTCTTAACCGCTGAGCCATCTCTCCAGCCCCAATAAATAAATTTTTTAAGTTAAAAAAAATAGATTATCAGTAAAACCACTTTTTGGCTCTAGCCAGCACTTAAGAGAGAGAAGAATTTTTTTTTTTTTTTTTAAAACTTTATTTATTTATTTGCCTTGGTGTTTGCCTGGAACTGGAACTATAGACAGTTGTTAGCTGCCATGTGGGTGCTGGGAATCGAACCCGGGTCCTCTGGAAGAGCAGACGGTGCTCTTAACCGCTGAGCCATCTCTCCAGCCCCCAAGAATTTTATTTTTTTATTTTTGGTTTTTTTGAGACAAGGTTTCTCTCTGTGGCTCTGACCTGGAACTCACTCAGGAGACCAAGGTGGCCTTAAACTCAGAGATCTGTTTGCGTCTACCTCCATAGTGTTGGGATTAAAAGTGTGTGTCCTCATACCCTAGGAAGCAGACAGATGTTAAAGTTAAGGCTATCCTGGGCTACACAGTAAAGCTGTCTCAAAACAAGCAAAGAAAAGCATCAGATCAGTTCTAACTGGATGCATCTTTCTTGATTGTCCTAGAAAAGCCTCTGGGGAGAAGAAAAGTCGTCTAGATGTGTGTACTTCTGCCTCTATTCTCATATACTCCAAAACTAAACCATGGCCTCCAGGAGAAGGATAATACATCTTATCTTCTTGGTGCCCAGGCTGGAGAATTCCTAGGTGGAATCCACAAGCTGGCCTGGTTTTGATTTTTTTTTTTTTTTTCTCTTCTGTTAATAAAAGCAGGAGGCTCTCATAATCTGAGCACTTGATATCAACCCTGGCTATCTCCTGAATTCCAGGTCAGTAATACCTTATTGGATTCTGTCTACAAATAAAACATGGGCATCAGAACAATAGGAAGCACAGTTGGAGAGGCTCATTGTGCTCCTACTGAGGCAGGAGAGCCCTGAGGATGCTAGAAATGCAGAGCAGGGACAGGAAGGTTCTTGGCTGGCGTCCTCGTGAATCTAGGTAAAGTCACTTGAACACAAGTTCTCATTCTAGGGAAGAGTAGGGATCAAGAGAGGAAACTGGGTCTGGAGAGATGGCTCTTCGATTAAGAGCATTGATTGTTCTTCCAGAGGACTGGGGTTCAACTCCCAGCATCCACATGGCAGCTTACAACTGTCTGTAGTTTCAGTTCCCAGTTCTAGACAAACACCAAGGCAAATAAATAAAGTTTAAAGAGAGAGAGAGAGAGAGAGAGAGAGAGAGAGAGAGAGAAGGTTAGAAGACAGGAACAGATGCATCATGCCTATAATCTAGCACTACAGAAAGGAAGGAAGACTATCTGAAATCTAGGGCCAAGGTGGGCTACAGAAGACCTTGGCTGAAAAAGGGAAGGAAGGGGGCTGGAGAGATGGCTCAGCGGTTAAGAGCACTATCTGCTCTTCCAGAGGACCTGGGTTCGATTCCCAGCACCCACATGGCAGCTAACAACTGTCTGTAGTTCCAGTTCCAATCAAACACCAAGGCAAATAAATAAATAAATAAAGTTTTAAAAAAAAAAAAGAAAAAGGGAAGGAAGGAAAAGAGGCAGAAAGAGAGGAAAGAAGAAATGACATCACATGTATCACAAGAAGTCCAAGGATGTCATGTCCTGCAGGGAAGCCTGAAGCAAGTTCACAACATTATCCTCCTGAAGATCCACAAGAGAGCAACTGATTCCATACTCCAGCTCCCCACTGTTTGCAGCTTTGGAGAAATCCACAGTCTGGAAATAGTATTTCCTTTCCAAGTGTGCACAGGATGGGGTATGCACAGGAGACAGTGTGCTCGGGAGGTAGCCTAGCCTCCTGTATAAACTAGCATGTAGCCCACCTGGGGCTGCACCCCACTAGCACTATTGAAATCAAAAGCCAGGCTGATAGGACATAAAACATAAGCAAGAGCCAGGCTCAAAATGAGTGTGTCTGTTAATTTTGTTTGTAGGAATATATATATGCTTCTCTGTCTGCTTGGTGGGAAATAGTTGTGAAGGCTGAAAGGACAGAAATAGAGCACATGAAAGAAGTTATAAAAATGGGAAGTTAAAAAAATAGTGATGACAAAGGTTGGCTTCTCAATGAAACAGAGTGGCTGGAGATGTGTTCAGCTGGTAGATCACCTAGCACCCAGGAAGCCCTGAGTTAGACCCCAGCACTACTAAAAACCTGCACAGTGACATGCTCTTATAACCTAGCACTTGGAAAGAAGACTCCAAGCTAGTTTGGACTACAGGAGTCCCTGTCTCAAGAAATACTCAAGAGAAATAAGTTGTTTATTGCTTTCTATGACAAAGCAGACTACCCAGACAGAATTTGGGCAGCAGGTGAGCATAGGAGCACACACCCATAATAAAGTCAGCCTTTGAGAGATGGAGGCAGGAAGATCAAGAGTTCAAGGTCATCTTCCAACCACTATGGAGCTTGAAGCCTGTCTCCAAAAGTGTGTCTCAAAAAGGGAGGAAAATGGAAGAGATAAAGAAAAAGAAAAATAATCAACTTCTCAATGTTTGAGGGAGGCAACAACTTACACAAAAGAGAAAAAGAAATAAAGGGTATTCGGGGCAATAAAAGGGAAAGATATACATGTCTTTCTGGGGCTGCGTATTGGGACGAGTTTGCTATCACTTCACACCTTTTATGGTCCTTTGAAGTCATCACCTTGGCATAATTCTGAGCTGATATGACAAAGGGAGTGACATTAGTCTGTAGGTAGAGTACAATGAATTTAGAGATGTCTATCAGACAGCCATCCTAGATCCAATCAGTTTCGGCTCTGCCTTGCTGAGAAGGAATTTCTAGCCCCTAGGCATTAGATTAAGGTGTTCTGACCAAAGGTAGAAATTCTCCTAAATCACCCAAGGAGTTCTCTTGGAAGGGGAAAGGACTAAGTGTTCCTGGTTAGCCACGTGGTAGAGCCAACATGGCCGTCGAGGGAATTCCTGGCATAAGGGCCAGTGTTGAAAAGACACACCCCTAGGCGTGGCCACGTAGATTTGAACCCACTCCCTCTCTTAAAGAGAAACGTCATGTGGCAGCTCACTGCCTCAACCTCCCCTTTACTTTCTTTTCTCCTTCTCTGTCTTTCTCTCCTCTCTCTTGCTCTCCCCTGGGTACTTGCCTCTCGATAACTCTGTAAAATAAACTCTCTCATGTGGCACCTGGTAGTGATTGTGTGTGTCTCTCCCCACGCGTGCAAAAAGCTAACAAAGGGAGACCAGGGTTTGGGCAGCCCAAAGCCAGTGCAACAGAGATGACATGTTGCTCTGGGCCTCCCCAGCCATCTGCACAGGATTGTCTTGCTGTCTTCGTGAGGCAAACAAGGTTTTATTAAGAAGTAGAGTTGGGCCTGGCAGTGGTGGTGCAGGGGATCTCTGTGCAACTGAGGCCAGCCTGTTATATATGGAGCAAGTTCCAGGACAGACAGCCAGGACTACACAGAGAAACCCTGTCTCATTAATAAACAAACAAACAAATCACACACACACACACACACACACACACACACACACACACACACACACACACGATGAAAAGTAAATTAACAGCAGGGAGGATCCCCAAAATGGGTTGCCCTATTTCTTTCTTCTGAGACAGGGTCTCTAGTCCAGGCTAGTCTCAAACTCTCTGGGTAGCCAAGAATAACCTGAAATTTCTGATTCTTCAGCCTCTATTTCCTCAATACTGGAATTATAGATATGAGCCATCATGCTGGCTTTTATGTGGTCATTGGGACTGAATCCAGGCCCTTGCTGTGCTACATGGGCATTCTACCAACTGAACTATGTACCCAGCCTCTACTTGCACTTTTCTTTTTTATTTATTTTTTTTAAATGAGGGTGTGTGTATGCCATGTGCATGTGTGTCAGTCAGAGATCAACCTCAGATCATTGCTTTCCACTTTGTTTGAGATGAATTCCTAATTTTTTAAAATGATTTATTTATTTGTGTATATATACAGATGGGTACTTTTGCATATACATCTTCACACCAGAAGGTATCAGACAGTTGTGAGCTGCCATGTGGGTGCTGGGAATTGAACTCAGGACCTTTGGGAGAGCAGCAAGTACTCTTAACCACTGAGCCATATCTCCAGCCCATTTTTTAATTTTTATTCTATGTGCATTGATGGTTTGTTTGCATCTATGTCTGTGTGAAGGTCCTGGATCCTCTAGAAGTGGAGAGACAGTTGTGAGTTGCTATGTGGGTGCTGGGAATCAAACCCGGGTCCTCTGAAAGAGCAGTCAGTGCTCTTAAGCACTGAGCCATCTCTTCAGCCCCTCTACTTGCACTTTTCATGAGGAAAGTCAACCCCTTCTGAGGGCACAAAGATCAACTTTCCCATGAGTCTGTGCTCAGCTAATGTCTTCATTGGCCATATCTGTTCTTGAGCCCAGAAAGAAGAGTATAGTCAGCTGGAAGCTGAGAGCATTGAATAACAACAATAACAACACACTTCTCCATAGAGCGGGCAGGTATGTGTGAAAGGAAGAGAAGGAGGGGCTGCTATGTGAACGGCTAACAACTATTAGATCACAAACACTGCCCCTTACAGTCTATCTCACGCCTTCCCACAGCTGCTAAACTCTTAGCTTATAAAAGTCTGAAAGGCAAAGGGACAATGGGATTCACATCCTGAATTAGCACCGTGGATCCTATCCAGGACCTTCACTAGTTCACTGCTGAACTCAGAGACCTTAACTTCTAAAGTCTATATCAGATTCATTGATTTTGTGTTGAAGGACCATGGGTTCTAGGGCTTGACCCAGGCATTCAGTTCAGGTATTCAGCAGAGCACCCCCCATGAGAACAAGATACAAAAAGTCTAAAAGTCTGTCCCAGGAAACGGAATGACCCAGCCCAGATAGCTGTAATCAACTCAGATAGGACATAATAGTCGAACCTGAGATTAAAATACCAGAAGTTCCCAGCAGAATAGCAGTGACCAACACCCGGTTGTAAAAGCCCCCTAACCAGCAGGTCTTAAGGTAACCCCATGACTATTGTGAGCAACCTTACAGTTATAGTATGACCTTTAAAGTGAGCAATCATGTGTTACCCCAGTTGCTATGGTGATTTTATGGTCTTAGCCTTTAAAGGAGATATGAGATTGTTAATCCCTGCTCCTCCCTTGCTACTCTCTTGCTCCTGAGGCAGGGAGGTAGCCCGCCTGTACAGACAAAATAAATCCTCTTGCTTTTTGCATCAATTGACCTGGAGTCTGGGTTCTTGGGGTCCCCTTCCCGAGGATAATACTCTGAGTCTGGGGTCTATCAGTGTATATGAATGCTCTTTCTGCATATACACCTTTATGTCAGAATCGAGCATCACAACATATAAATGGTTGTGAGTCACCATATGGGTGCTGAGAATTGAACTCAAAACCTCAAGAAGAGCAGACAGAGCTTTCAACCGCTGAGCCATCTCTCCAGCCCAGAACCTAGATTATTTCTTAAATTATTTATTTTTAGATTTTTGAAACAGGATTTCTCTGTGTAACAACAGCTCAGGCCAGGCTATGCTGGATCTTGCTTTGTAGTGGTTGGTCTGCCTCTGCCTCCCCAGTGCAGGGTGTGTGCCACCCTGCCTAGCTGACTAATTTTCTCTTAAATTTTATCTTAAAGGAGTAGAATAAAAACTAAAAAGGGAGCCAGGCAGCGATGGTAGTGTATGTCTTTAGTCCCATCAAGCAGAGGCAGGTAGATCTCTGTGAGTTTGAGACCAGCTTGGTCTACTGGGCAAGTTCCAGGACAGCTGGGGCTACACAGAGAAACTCTGTCTTGACAAAGAGAAGCAAATGAACAACAACAAAGTAAAAAGGGATGGATATCTTAGAATGAACGTGCTTTGCAGACTAGGCTTGCATTGAACTCACAGAAATCCACCTGCCTCTGCTTCCCAAGTGCTGGAATTAAAGGCATGAGTCAACACAACCAGACTAGCTGTGTGATTTTGAAGCACTTGCTTAGCCCTTCCCGATGCTCAGTGGTCCCTAAATACAATGGAACAATTCTACTTATTCCCGAAGTTGGTGAATGTGTAGAAGCCGGTAAGTGCCTTCACAGTGCCTGTGTACACAGTAAATCATCCAGAAGTGGGGCTGCCATTCTCCTTGAGACTCAGAGTGAGTACTTCCTTTCTGTTTGTTTGATTTGCTTTTGTTTTTACAAGATAGGGTCTCACTGTGTAGACAGGCTGGCTACAAGCTTGCAGTGATTCACCTGCCTCTTTCCCCAGGGAGCTGGGTCTAAAGGTGTAGGCCACCACACCAGGCCAGATCTAGCACTTATATATCAAAGACCTAGATAAAATTTCCATGAGACAGAATAATGAATGATCGCTAGCACTTGCAATTTCCTTCTAGCCAAATCATGGGCAGACACGCCCATATAGCCATACTACACAACACCTATAAGCTAGATACCTTGGGAGTGTTTTCTTATTTGTAACTCAGCAGAAAATCATATACCTGCTTGTGTCTCTCTGAGACTTAAAGTATAGCCAGAGGGCTGAGCAGCCACTGAGCATCTGCTTCCTCCTTGAAATACAGGGTCAGCAGGTGGACAGACCCACAAGAGTACTCACAAGGGGAGGAGTTCTTAGCAAGGCAGATGTGAGGCAGATATTAAGGCCACAAACGTGTTCGTGTGCAATGATGAAAGAGTGCACGGGGTGAGCCTCTAAGATTAAGTGCCAGCTAACTAGGTTATTGTTTGGTGTCCATTGTCAGGTTATTTACTTTTAGTCAAGTTGGCTCTTGGTGAAACTGTATAAGACTAGAAGAAGCTTTGTTTGTCTTGGGGAGTCCAATGTCCACATCCTGCACAGGCCTCTGTTGGCTCCAGCGCAATGTAACTCCAGCATGCTGACAACAGCGGACACATTGTGTATATTACTTCTTTTGTGTGTGTGAGGGGTAGTTATTTTTGTTATTGCTATTTGAAATAGATTCTGGCAACATAGCCCAGGTTGGCCTTACATTTGCACAGATCTCTGCCTCTGCTTCCAGAGTACTGGAATTATGAAAGTGTGCTACCATATCTAACTTCCCTTCTGCTTTTCTCTTCATGTTTGTTTGTTTGTGTGTGTGTTTCTTTTTGTAGGGGTAGGGTCTATTCATGTAGTCCTGATAGTACTTGATATATGAACCAGGCTGGCCTCGCAGAGATCGTCCTGCAGCTGCCTCCCAAGTGCTGAGATTAAAGGCATGTGTCAGCACCCGCCCAGCATTTCTTTTTAAGATTATATGTACTTGTTCTGTGTGGATGTATGTGAGCTGCTAAGGATGACACAAGCACTAAGAACCAAGTCTAAGTCCTCTGAAAGAACAGTGTGTGCTTTGAGACCTTTTACTCTGCTTCCTAGTAAAACTCTGCTTACTTGCTTGCCCTTACAAAAAGGTAAATAGCAGAGGAACAGTCTGGGCAGAACATATACATGGCCAACTGCCATTTCCCACACCAAAGCACCAAAGGGCTCACAAACCAAACTAAGACAGCCAACAGTGTATGTTTAAAATGGCAAACACAGGCCTAGAGGAATGGTTCTTCTGTTAAGAGGACACTGGATGCTCTTCCAGAGGTCCCAGGTTCAATTCCCAGAACCCACATGACAACTTACAAAGGTCTATAACACTTGCTCAGGAGATTCAATGCCCTCTTTTGACCTCAGACCTCAGGTAAGCACAGCACACACACGCACACATACACAAATTAACACCCCCCAGCAAACATTTAGATTAAATCCAGATTTTGTGATGGTTCAAAATCAACCTTTTTTTTTTTAAAGTTTAGGAGGAGCTGGGTGATGGGTGACACATGCCTTTAAATCCCAGCATTCAGGAGGAAGAGGCAGGCAGATCTCTGAGTTCAAAGTCAGCCTGGTTTACAGAGCTGGTTCCTGGTTTACAGAGCTGGTTCCATAGTTAGGGTTACACAAAGAAACTCTGTCTTGAACAGGCTTTCCCCTCTTCCCCACCAAAAGAAGTTTAGAAAGTTTTTGGTTTTTGCTTGTTCGTTTTATGTTTTTGAGACCAGGTCTCAAGTAGCTGAGGCTGGCCTTGAATTCCAGGCCCAACCTCCTTCTTTAGGACTGCCACGTCTTGGGATAATAGGCTTGTCCCGCCATATGTATTTTATGGTTAAATTATACACTTGTGTGTTTCTGTCTTGGTGCTTTCAGACACCAGAAGAGGGAGGTCAAGCCCCTGGAGCTAAAGTTGAGAGTTATGAGCCAAACAATGTGGGTGCCAAGAACCAAACTTGGGTGTTGGGAAAGGTTAGTATACCTTAACTGCTAGCCATTGCTTCGGCTTCCTTTGATTTTCTTGAGTCAGCATCTCCCTAGGTGACCCTGACTAGCCTCCCAGGACTTTCGGTGATTCCTCCACCCTGCTTCCTAAGTGTTGGCATTATAGGTGCACGCCGCTTATCTGAACTCAAGGGCACCTGTGCTCTTTCTCAGACCTGCATCCAGCTCAGGTTCAGAGAACTCAATAAATGAGCCTGGGTACCGCCAGCCTTAGTTCTCCTGAAGGGGTGGAGCAGCAGTGACCTTGAACAAGGTCCTGCAAATCCTAAATCCTGTCAGTTTTGTGTTTCCCCTCCCACCCATGGAATTTATAACCTCACTGATGCTAAGCAAATGTTCTACATCTCAGCAACCTGCTCTAGTCATTCATCCCACTTTTATACCTGAGCGTGTGTGTGTGTGTGTGTGTGTGTGTGTGTGTGTGTGTGTGTGTGTGTGTGTGTGTGTAAACTTGTAGACAGGATAGCTTGGAGGTCACTCATTAACAAAGCTAAAAAATACCTAAATACTTCCTGTCTGTCACAGGGCTAGGCATCCAGCCCATGGCAGTTAAAGTTGCCTTCTTTTGTCTAAAGCAGAAAAAAAAAGTAGTCTCACTGTGTACTATTAAGTTTGCCCAGGCTGTCAATAGCAAGCCAAGAAAGGGTGAATGAATATATTCCTCATGATTATGAAGACCTTCCCTGTAAGAGGATAATCTGTTTCCTTGGCTAGGGGCAGACTTCTTGCCCCCCAGAGGATACATTCATATCCCCCATGGAAAATGACCCTGATAAGGGAAGGAAGGCCCTCACACGCCCAGACCTGAGCTCCTTCCAGTTCAGCTGGGTTTCTAGAGTACACAGGCGTTTATTCCCTCTTTCAGAAAATGAATCACGATTAATAATAGCCAGAGGGTGAGGAATTACAGTCATGCCTTATTACAGAAGACAAGTCTTCACCCTCACCTTCATCAGTGATGACAGTGGTGACGAAGCATTTCATCAACTGGAGAAGATCTGAGGCCCAGAATTTCCACCCCACGTCCCGAGAGAAGGGCAAGAACCAGGTGGCTGAGGGAGCGGAGGAGGTGTGGCTGTTAGTCAACTGAGTCTTGCTCTTGCACTCCCACTGAACTCGTGATTCAGCTCACAGCAGCAGAAACCTTTTTTTTTTTTTTTTTTTTGTCCTCTTTTTGCTTTTGAGACAGGGGTCTCATCTAGCCTGTGCCGGTCTTGAACTTATTGTGTCCTTGGTCCTATCACTTTCTGATTTCTGGCCCCGCCCCAGTCATACGGATATGCGCCATTACGGCTGCCTTTTCAGAGACCTGCTTAGCATGTTGTACAGGTGCACCAATCAATAGAAGATCCTCGCAGAGAGAGGTGGGTGGAGAGATGATGGCCAACAGAGAAGTGGGCGCGATGGAGTAACTGCCATCTTCTCAGCATTTAGACTGAGGTGGGGGGAGCACATTGAGTCCTAGTTTGCTAGCCTGGGCTAACAAAACATAAATGCATTTAAAAAATTAAAAACACATACCACTGGTCTGAAAACATAGGAAGGAGAAGAAACTTACTCGGAAGCAGGGAAAAGAACGGGGGGGGGGGCAGTGGAGGGGGGAGGGGCAGGGTGGAGAGCGAGTCAGCATTCCCGCTGTCCCCCACCCCCCTCACTCTCCCTTTTGGTTTAAGTAGTGAATCTGTCACCGCAAGTGCAAATGAGGTTTATTCATTGGAGAGAGTCTGGCTTAGCCGGACCCCTTTACTAACTGCGAGCTGCGGACTGTTAAATCTAATAAGCATATGCACATTTGTTCCAAGAACAAATATCTGTGAGGTACACTGCATGCTGACCCACAATGAAAATAAAATGTTAAGTACTTAACATTTTGCAATACAGAGCTGTGTAATGTCAATTCGCATGGGATTTGATGGTCCATCATTTGAATCAACTATTTTCTGTTGGGCAGTTCAGCTAATATCTTCTCCATCACCGGCTCAGATCTCTGAAAGAGCCATTTGCCTTTAAAAGACTGAACTCCGAAAAGGGGGAGTTGTGGAAGCTTCCAGAAACTGCCTTCCTCTCTTAATCACAGCCATCCAAATGGTAAGTGCCGTTATTTGCATTTGAAGGGAAAATTCAAAGAACTGTTTTGGAATGAGGAAGTCCTTAGAGGTCCCAAATATCCTGGCCTTACAAACACCACTGAAAGAAAGGTGTAGAGACAACAAATTCTGTGAAACAAATCAAAATTGATTTTGAAAAACCAGAACCGGGGGCTGGAGAGATGGCTCAGAGGTTAAGAGCACTGATTGTTCTTCCAGAGGACCTGAGTTCAATTCCCAGCAACCACATGGTGGCTCACAACCATCTATGATGACATCTGCTACCCTCTTCTGTATACTGTATACATAATAAATAAATTTAAAAAAAAAAAAAAAAAAGAAAGAAAAACCAGAGCCAGACCCAGTCTGCCTGCCTCACTTGTTCTCCTGGATCTTTCCCCGTTTTACTAAGGTTTTGGAGACTAGTCTCATGTGGTGAGCAACAAGCCTCCTTCCAGTATCCACTTCCCGGGTGCTAAGATCACTTGCGTGCACCACCAAGACCGGTTTGGACGGCTCCTTGTTGCCCCCCTACAGCCAGGAGCTTGCTTTTAGAAGAACTGCTTATTTCAGGAATCCAGCACATTTCCCCCCACTAAATGGCTCCACAGTAACTGTATCTGGAAGTCTTAGTCCCTCTGTATGTGGTTTGTTGGGAGCCTGACTGCTCTTCCAGAGGACCGGGGTTCAACTCCCAGCACCCACATGGCAGCTCACAACTGTCTGTAGTTCCAGGAAAACACCAAGGCAAATAAATAAATAAATAAATAAATAAAGTTTTTGTAGTTGGTTTTTTTTTTTTTTTTTTTTTTTTTTTTAAAAAAAAAAAAGATACTAGAGAATAACTTTACCCAAATATTTGATGAACAGATGCACAGGATTTATAAGATTACCTAAGTCTTGCAAACTAGCTGCAAGTTCACTATAAGGATTCAGAATGAATTAGGTATGGATGTAATCTCAATACCCTGGAGCCAGAGGTAGGATGATATCAAAGAGTTTGAGGCCTGTCTCATATCCATAGCCAGTTCCAGGCTGGTGTAACATTAAGACTTCTTCCCCCCCAAAAAAAAACCCCCAAAACCAAAAACTTACGATAAAAGCGTAGAGTATAAATAGTGAAAACTAGAGTAAAAGGCTGGAGACTGGAGGATCTGAGGAGCTGGGGGAGTGGGATGGATATAATCAAAATGTATTTTTTAATTCTCAAAAGAGAAAAACATTATTATTATTATTATTATTAAAAGGGTACTGGGCATGGTGGTGCATGCCTTCAATCCCAGCACTTAGAAAGCAGAGGCAATCAGATTTCTGTGTGTTCAAGGCCAACCAGGACTATACAGAAAGACCCCATCTAAAACACAAAATCAGTGTGTGTGTGTGTGTGTGTGTGTGTGTGTGTGTGTGTGTAGGGGGGAGGGAGAATGTTCTGTCTTACTAATAGAACATTCACATTTGGCCAATGAGTATAAAGCCCTAGGTTCTATCTCTATCATTGTAAAATAAATTAAAAAATGAAACAAAATCATCAACAACAAATGTCAGGACTGAGCTGGGTGTGATGGGAGGCTGAGTCAATGGGGGCTGTTAATTGCTGAAGGCACCCAAGGCTGAGGAGAGAGTTTCTGCCCAGGGTGGACTATTTCATGAGAGATGGTATTTCTAAAGAAAGAAGTTGGGGTCTGGACTTGTAACTCAGTAGTAGAGTGCTCACATAGTATATGTGAGGCCTTGGGTTCAAAGCCCAGAATGAGGTGAGAGAAATGGGCCCATGAGATAGCTCCGTGGGTAAAAGCTCAGGTGATGCCTAGGCTGATGACCTGAGCTGAAGCCCGAGACCCACTTGGCAGAATGAGAGACCTCCCTCTCTCAGGTTCTTCTCTGACCTCTATAAGCACACACACATAAACAGTACTAAACTTTAAAAAGTTAAAACAAAAACAACAAAAACCCGAAGTAAATAACCACACAAAGAAAGTCAGGCAGGACTGTATCACCGTGTAGCCAAGCAGAAATTCAGTGGCTTAAAGCAATAGCCATCATTTATTGTTCATGATTATGCACTTGGGGCAGGAATGGCTCATCCTTCCCCCACATGGTGCTGACAGAGTGGGAGTCTGGGGTAAGGCTATTCGTTGGGACCCCACTCATTTTCTGGTGACTGAGATGTGTCTGTGGGGCACTGACTGGTTCTGCTTTCTCTTCACGTGCTTCTTATTGCCTGCTAACCCAGCCAGGACTTCTTCACACAACAGCTCATTGTAAAAGGAGACTGATTTCCTAATGCCTGGATTTGCAGGCCTCAGAAAGCCGCTTCCACAGGTACTGTGGGTAATGGCAAGTTATAGGCCCAGATTTAAGGGCAAGGCAAACAGATCGCACCTGTTCCCAGGGAGAGTCATCTGCAGTAGCCACCTTGGCAGGCAATCCACCAGAGCACACACCCACAATCTCATGGTTCCAAGAGCAGTCAGTCCTTCTTCACTGCAGGGAATGGGAGGCAGCTGCCAGGCAGAGGTGAGGATGAAAAGGAGCTCTCCCGAGTTACAGTGTGTTCACCAGGGGCCTGGTCGGCTGTTGGCTTTCAGAAAAGAATAACTAAAGGGCCAGGTGGAGACAAACTCCTGTGATCTAGCACTTTGGTGGCTGCTAAAGGAAGAAGATAGCAAGTTTGAAGATACCCTGGGTTACACTACCTCAAAGAACCAAAGGTAGAGTGAGACTCTACCTCAAAGAACCAAAGAGCTGACCTAGTATGCCATTGGTTCAGTTATTTACAGCATCAAACCAACCTTGTAAGGTGTTGAACACATTCAGGATGTAGAGGTTGGAGTGAGTTGGAAGCTAACTAGCTTGGCCTTCATGAGACCTAGTTTCAAGAGCAGCAGCAGCAGCCAAGGCCAGTGTGATACTCAGAATACAGTACTTAATTAGCATGTGCAAAGCTATAGGTATAAATTCAATCCTCAGTAATGAAAAAACAAACCAACAAACCAAAACAAAAAAACAAGGCTTCTTTCTTCACTTCCCAGCAGATGACTCCAGTTCTACCAGCCCCCAACTTAAATTATTCTCAGGTTTTTTTTTTAAAGCAGTACTTCAATCCTCCTAAACTAGATTAGACCAAACCTGCTCAGAGTAGGCAGTCAAGGAGTCTCTATGTCATTGTCAGAGTGGAGGACATAGCTCCAATTTCAGAAGTTTATTGAGAGCTGGAGGGGCCTCATGGCTCCATCCCAAACTACTCTTCTGGGGCCAACATGGAGAGGAGACAAGGTCAGGATTCACTGTTCAGTAATGACCTCACTCTTGGAACTTTCTCTATCAGCTCCTCCCTCACCCCCACCCCCACTAGGTAGCTGCAGCCACCAATTAGAGTAAGATTTTTAAAAACTTTTTTATTATTATTTTTATGTGAATTGGTGTTTTGCCTGTATGTATAACTATGTAAGGGTGTCAGATCCTGGAATTACACTTGTTAGCTGCCATGTGGATGCTGGGAATCGAACTCCGGTCCTCCGGAAAAACAGTCAGCGCTCTTAACTGCTGAGCCATCTCTCTAGCCCTATAGTAGAATTTTTTAAAAAATATTTTTAGAATAGGTTCTCATATAAAAGAAAGCCCTTCAATGACTAATCTTTGAGAATGTGATTATACCAGGGTAAGGGAGTTTAGTTATTTTAAATAACATTTATTCATCCATGTAGGGGTGTGTGTGTGTGTGTGTGTGTGTGTGTGTGTGTGTGTGTGTATCAGACCAAGTCATCTCAGCAGCCCCTGGAGTAGGACCTTGAGATGCTTGTGAATGGGTGGGAAGCTGCAGAAAGCTTCACTGCCATCC
>PVIH01021018.1:0-30809 GCA_004025045.1 Sigmodon hispidus | reverse complement strand
TTTGTGTGTCTCCTGTCACCTCTCTGGTCAGGGTTCGAATCCGCCCCTCAGAGACCCCTGCAGTTGGTTTGCTCAGTTCACTCAGTTCGGGGTCGCAGTAGGGATCCTTGCAGATACCCTCAGCAGCAGCAGGAGCTGTGGGTGTGGCCAGGTGCAGAGTTCAGCTGCCCCCTGCTCCAGAGTGTGCTGGGACGCCGCCCAGTCTGCTATTCTTAAAGAAGCTACTAAACAATCTCAAAGAGGAAAAAGAACAAGTTACACAAAAATGGCCTTTACAAACTTGAGGGAAACTCTGAATTCTCAAAGTCAATGAAAGCGAAGTCTTTCACTTAGGAGAAAACATTATTTTCGACCTAGAATTCTGTGCCCAGATGAAATCTAGTCAGGCAAGAAGCTGAAGTAAATATATCATGGCCTTGAATTTTTTAATTTAAAATTTTAATACCCTTCCTTAGGATACCAGGTGATGTACTTCACTGAACAAGGGAGAGTAGTCTAAGAAGTTGTGGGATCATTGACCCTTGTAGTACACAGAATAGAGCAATGAAGGAGAGTCTCAGCGTAACTACTGTGTCAAGTAAGTACAATAGGAGTCCGAGAAAAGGCCTCTAGGACAACTTAAAAACATGAGTGCATAGAACATGTAAAAAGGGTAAGATGGATGTTGGAGCATGAAGAAAAGAAGCACATAAGAAACTACAGGACAAATTAAAAATATGCTAAATAAGTGTCCATGCCATAAGAATAAATCGGAAGTTTTATATTTTGTCTAATTATCAGGTTCTGAAAGTGAGAGAGGCTGCCTTACAAAGGAACATTGCACTTGCTCAAGCAAATCTTTTTTTTTATTTTAAAAACTTTATTTATTTATTATTTATTTATTTGCCTTGGTGTTTGCCTGGAACTGGAACTACAGACAGTTGTTAGCTGCCATGTGGGTGCTGGGAATCGAACCCGGGTCCTCTGGAAGAGTAGAGGGTGCTCTTAACCGCTGAGCCATCTCTCCAGCCCCGCAAATCTTTTTTTTTTTTTAACTCTTACAAATAATGTGTAGCTTATAGCAGGAACTTCAATAACTTCTCATTTAAGTTTTAGTTTCTGTAATCAAAAGTATTAGGAATTATCTCCCTTTTATGGGTGGGATGAGACAGTATCACTAGGTAGCTCTAGATGGCCTGGAACTCACTATGTAGACCAGACCAGGCTGGCCTTGAAATCACAGAGATCTTGCTTTTAACCCAAGTGTTAGGATTAAAGTCATGTAACAGCAACCCTGACCCAGTAATTATCTGCTTTTTGAAAAATATATTTTGAAAATGTATACAATTTTTCCCTTTTATACTATTTTCCTATCAAGTATGTAGTTAAACCTAGTGACTGGTCTATAATGTATGCCTGTGTATTTTGGATTTTTTAAACAAATTTATAAATACTTTTCAATTTTTTTCATATAATCTCAAAATAAATTTATTGCAAGTGATATAAGCACTATTATGATATTGTTGAGTAAACCATAGCAATCCAAACTGCCCTTCATCATCTTTTTTTAAATAAAAGGTAGCCTATTATATATATATGTGTGTGTGTATATATATATATGTGTGTGTGTATATATATATATATATATATGTGCATGTGTAATGTGCACCAATCAGAAGTATACTTCTTGGTGCTTCTGCACAAATGTATGATGCTAAGATCATATCAAAATATATACACTCAGATTGTAGCACAAAATATTTCTGATTCTCCAGTCTATACCTTGCCAGAAAAAGCTACTTTTATAAAGGTTGATTAATTTTGTTTTTTTCCTCAAACTTCATATGAATTGGATCATACGGTATGTGATATATTATACCTGGCTTCTTTCTTCAACATACTGGTTCATTATTACTGTAATGTATCATATTAATTACCACAACTTATTTTATCTTTCATCCATTGTTGGCATAGGAATTCTTAACAAGTTTGGGTTATTACAGATAGAGTTGTCCTAAAAATTCTGTGCTTTTGCGGATATGTCTACTCATTCTGCTTTTATGTAAACCTTGGAGTCAAACTGAATTATTAAGTGAAGTGTCCTTAGTTGTAAAACTGTAACACTTTCCAAAGTGATTATGTCATTTTGGTATGTATATTTACAAAATTCTATATTTGGTAAATATTTAAGTACATAATAGTGTTTGCCAAACACTATTCTCCTCACTGGGGCTGTAGTAGTACATGAAACATATAAGAATTCTTGCTTCTATTAAAGTTTACATTTTATATTAAAAGTTTTTAGTTCATATTCAGCATGTTACCTTTGTTTTTAAAGTGAGCATTCACAAATCAGCAATAAAACTAAATTAATTGCCCCAGTTGTATGTCTATCAAAAATAAGTGCTTCCCCTTTTGGAGCAAAATTTTGAGAAATTGTCACCAACAGAAATTCTATTTTTCAGACCTCATAGCAGCTAGGGAGTGCCTGTAATAATTTAGTCTGGGTGGGACGTCAGTAGTCTTAGAGAACAAATTATCTTAATATTTTTACATTTATATACTTGTGTGTGAGAGTATATCTGTATGTTCCCACATGTCACAGCACACAGGTTCAAGTAAGAGTACAGCCTGTGGGAACTGGTTCTTTCCTTCCGCCACGTGGATTCAAACTCAGGTCCTCAGTCTTAGAGGCAAGCACCTACTGGCTGAGCTGCTGTCCCTGTCCTGCTAGCCCCAGAGTTTTATTCATGGTTGGATTTTTTTTTGAATTTTTATTTAAGAATTTTTAAAATTTATTTTACATACCAACCACAGATTCCCCTTCCATCTCTCATCCCGCTCCCACCCCCCAACCCCAAGTCTTCCGCCATCCCCTCTTCCAAGAAGGTAAAGCCTTTTTTGGGGAGTCAGCAAAGCCTGGTACATTCAGTTGAGGACAGACCAAGCTCCCCACCCCCAGCATCAAGGCTGTGTAAGGTGTCCCACCATAGGGAATGGGCTCCAAAAAGCCAGTTCATGCACCAGGAACAGGTCCTGGTCCCACTGCCAGGGGTCCTACAAACAGACCAAGCTACCCAACTGTCTCCTGCATGCAGAGCACTTAGTCCAGTCTCATGCAGGCTCCATGGCTGCCATGACTGGATTTTTATTTCCATTTGTTCCTTTGTTGCTTTTTCTGATTAAGTACAGATCACCACAAGTCCTGATGGATATGGAGCCAAAAGACGGAAGGTAACAGCCCCTCATTCATTCAGATAAGAAAGTGGGTCCAAAGGACTAGAGACTAGGGCTTTATTATGAACAAAAATACACCACCATGTTAAAGTACTAAACTATAGGGTTTAGTTTAGCAATTAGAATGACCTTAATTTAGTATAACTCGCCTTGCTAACATGGAAGGTGTTGTTTATCATCTTAAATGTTTATCAAATGACTAACAGAATGAGTAATGAGTATTCTCCTATTAGGAAGTAGTATTTTCAATAGCAGCATTGGAATAGCTAATAAGCATATAAAATTTGCTTAGCATTACTAATCATGGAAATGTAAATGAAAGCCACAGTAAGATGCTGGTTTGCCACCACTAGAATGTGTAAAATAAAGTGTGTGTATGCAGACACACACATGTATATATGTATATGTATATATATATATATACATATAGTTTGCAAATGTACATACCAGAATAAACTTCCATGTATCTATACTGGTAGAAGAGTAAGATGATATAGTCCCTAAATTTGATGTTTATCTAACACAGAACTATTGCTGTTGGTATTTTACAATTATAAAAGTGTCAGAATAAGAGAAGGGGGAAGCTACTGTTTAGCTTGCCAAACGACAAAGCTAGTGCCTCAGCATAGTGTTAGATCCTGATGCCAACCCAGACCCAGACTTCATTGCAACCCTAGCTATTCTAGAGATCTTTAAAGATCTGAAATCAGGGTTTGGACAGATGGCTTAAGGTTTAAGAGCACTATTTGCTCTTCCAAAAGATCTAGGTTCAATTCTCAGCACCTACAGTGTACAACTGTCTGTCCTAGGGGATTCAACATACACATGGTATACAGATATACATGTAGGCAGAACATCCATTCACATACAAATAGGTTAAAGTATTTTTTTAAAAAAAAACCATAATAAGTTATATAACTAGTAGCAATAACTGTTGCTGCCTTTATGTCCATGGTTCCTACAATCCTTATTGAAATTCTAATAAAATAAAGCTGATGAATAGAGGTGATATACGTACGGGAGAGCTTTGTTCTCCCTCATTCAGTGTGATAGTTAAGTACTCAGTGGTTGAGAATCTTGCTTTAAATGTCCAGGTGTGGTTGTCTATGGGTGAGAGACTGACAAAATCATTTTCAAGGAAACAAAAAACTTTATTGTTTTATGTCTGAATATTGAACCTTATAAACATTACCTATTACAAAAAAAGTTTCTAAATGCAATAGTTTGTGAATAACTTTTAAGAATTGATAGGCCAAGGAAGATGTAACTACTGAGCTAGAACAAAATTGCTACAAAGTGTCTCACATGAATTGGCCAATCTGGTTGCATAGTGATCATTTAACGTAGGAAGTGTTTGTACGGGAATCTTTCCCATGGGTTTATGAAGTCTTATAGGTGTTCAGTTATAAAATTCAGTGATGAAATAAAACTGAAGTAAAATCACAAACTCCAAAATGGAAAAAAAATTCTAAAATATTTAAGTTCATGTTGTTTTTAAAATATCAGAATAGTGATTATATAGTAATAATATATTAGTAAAATGTAATGTTTTAAAAGTTTCATCAACTGATTAATGCTGTGGGAGCTCAAAGATCTATCTCTACCTGGCATCGTCCGGCTAGGGCTGCCTAGGATTAGAAGTTGTAACTTGAGTCAAGGCTTGAGGCTGAGAAGACTGGAATAGGAGAAGGAACAACAGGGAAAACATTACAAAGCAAGAAAACACAGGAGCTGCCAAGACCTGCTTGTGTCATGAAAGCACAATTCAAATTAGTGCTTGCAGTGCTCAGCAGCAGCGGTGTGACTGCCCTACTGTACTGTATTGCCTCACCCTAGCCACTGGGGTAGGGAGCACAGAACTCATTTAGTCAACTACCTAATGATTTGAGGGTTTGCTGAGACTTAAGAATTTCTAGTTTTATGTAAATGCTCTTGGGGTGTGTGTGTTACAGTGACACTATAAAATGATTAAAATAAGGCAGTGGTCAAATCTAGAAAGAGAAATTAAGAAATGACAATTTGGGAGCTGGAGGATGACTCAGAGCTGATGAGCCAGAAGACCCAGGATCAATTCCCAGCACTCACAGCAGCTCCCAACCATCTGGACCTCCCTTCTTGCCTCTGCAGGCACGCATGTGATTCACAGACATACATACAGGCAAAGCACCCATACATACTAAATTTTAAATTTATTTTAAAAGATGTAACTATTTCAATATTCAACTCTATATCAACTACATTACCAATACTTAGCTGCATTTAAATATTTGGTTTGCGTTCAGTAAGGAACATTTGTTACAAATTTAACTAGAATGTTTCAGGTCCATTCCCCTTTGGATATTAGAGAGTTCCATTTATTTGAATTCTAGAAAAAGACCAGAAACAAAACTATAGTAATGCCAGATTGATTCCTCCCAAAGTAATCTGAGTCAAATGTACTTGGCAAACCAATTCCTTTCTGTACTGGGAAGGTGTTTGTGCCAGTGTGCCTGCCTCTTTTCTCTTTTCACTGGGCTCCACACCTATTGCCTTTAGCATGATTTTAACATAGAAAGCTGGGAACAATGCTATTACCAAGTACTTTAAAACAGCTGTTTTCAAGACAAATTGTGGTGCTCCTAATAGTCATATTAATATTTTATATGACCCTATTGTATTTGCCTCAACACATTTTATTCAAAATGCCATATTCTGTATACTGCTATATGAGTATGCTTAATAAAATATCAGTTCAAATGTTGTCATTTTGTGACAAGGTGTTTTGTTTTTATATCTCTTTTGGGAGAGAAGATTGAGGAACTATGTTTCTGGCTCAGAGTGCTTGGCCTTCAGGAGTTTGCTACCACACCCAGCCCCAACACATATTTTAAAATCGGTTGAATTTCTCAACATTAATGCAAAGAAGAAATGAAAGAGATGAACTTATAATTAAATAATATGTATGATTAACTTGATTACAATGTAGTACACAAGTGCTTGCACATGTTAGGAGTCTCATCAAGAATGTGGCCATTGAGGCACATGTGTGTTCACAGCCAAATACCATGAGTCACAGGGCCACTGAAATGATAATCCAAAATGGCGAATAATTTTTGGTTCCATGTTTCGGTTCCATGAAGGCTAATTTTTTTCTCACTTGCACAGTGGCTGAATTCCTGTAAAAGTTGATATATTAGTAAGATCCTACAGATGACATTCTGTACAATTTAGAATTAAATAGGAAACTTATTCTTAATACATGGCTGACTCCTGGCCCTGATTGCCAGAGATTTTGTCCTAAGATGTTCTAGGATAAGGCCTAAGAGTCTCTTGGTGACTACTATGGGTCCTATGAATGCCTAGAGAAGTGGTTAAGAATCCACAGCAGTATTATCCGTGTCTCCATTCTGCCCAGCTGTTAATTTACCTCACCTATAAAAATGAATATTGTCACCTCAGTATGGCAGGTCAGACAGCCTGTAAAATAAAATATATTAGGTCTGCAAACTCATAATGATGACTATTCACACTTCAGAAAAACCTGACCAGGGTCTAACATCCAAAGTTTACTGTTTTTACCCTAAGAAAGACAGACAGAATTTTGGTTCTTTTTTGTTGTGTTTTTTTTCTTTGCCAGTGTTTATTGGTGAACAGTAGAAATTTTTTTACAAAGATTGTTGCATTAACTGTAATTAAATATTGTCTTGGTGGCAGAGTTGTCAGTTGTGTAGCTTGGTCTGTATGTGTGACCAGGATTTATCCCTGGTGCATGAACTGGCTTTTGGGAACCCGTTCACTATAGAGGGATACCTTGCTCAGCCTTGACTGGGGAGGGGGTTGTTGCACATGGTCCTGCCCCACCTTGTTATACAGACTTTGTTGTCTCCCCTTGCGAAGACTAACTCTCTCTGAGGAGTAAAGGGGGAATGGGGTGGTGGTGAGGGAGCTGGAGGAGGAGGAGCTGTGGTTGGTATTAAAATGGAAAAAAATAAAAATAAAACAAAGGATTTTGGTTCTTTCGCTTGCTACCCTCCTCCTTCCCAAATTAAAAGGCAGCAACTTCAAAACGTGACAGGATTCAGCCTTCGGTCTGTCCGAGGTAAAGGCACAGTTTGATGGGTCGCTTCACTTTAACTGGATAGGCTTGGCTTCAGAGTGATGATCTGATGATCTGATGTTCCCCGTGCCTACCCACTACCACCCTCTCTGTCTTTCGCACGACTTTTTCTGTGTTGCTAACCCTTCCCCTGATATGGGTTATGTAGGTTTTCCCCTCCCGTTTAGGTCACTATTGGCCGTGGACTTGACGTTGCTGGAGATCTCTAGCATTTGGCACTGGGCAGGCTCCGGACTAAGCTCAGGAAGGCGGGGGGTGGGGTGGGGGGGAGTGGGGGGGGAAACGACACTCCCAGTTAGTCCAGCTATGGGGTTCTGAGGCTCCAGTACTATCCCAGCTTGAGCTCCAGATCCCAACCTCTTTGAATCAGAGTGGTTAGTCCTCTATTCCTACCCCTGCCCTTCATCATCCCGCCTTCTACCTTCATCCTCCAACCTTTAGGGCTGCAGATATTGGACCCCTATCTCACCTGCCCCATCTACTGCCAATTCACAGGATTTGGGAATGTTTTTATTCTGACTCTCCGATCCGCAAGGACTAAGGTCAGCATTTTTTTCCTCTTAGCCTGGGCAATCCACCTCCGGCTAGATCTCTCACATCGGAGTTGGGGGCTCCCGTGCCACCCAGTTGCCCACAAAAACTACTTGTCCAGGGCAAACCCCGCAAACACCCCTCAGAAGCTGTCCTCTTGCAGGTTTAACCCGCACCCTCTCGGAAGCATCCGCAGATCGTGAACCCCACGTGCAGGGCGCCAGCGCCACGCTGCAGGGTGCGGGTGCCCGTGAGCCAGCTAGCCCGCGAACGAGCACGAGCAGAGGAAGGTGGGTGCGCGAGTGGGCCCGGGAGGGAGACACCTCCGGAACAGGGAGCCACGCGGCTGTACTGGCAGGACCGCAGTGCCACCACTCTAGAGAAAGCCCTCACGCCCGCGCTCGCACGCACGTGCACACGGCCAGCAGGGAGAGCGCGAGCCAGAGCTTTTCAGTGCAGGGCGCCTTAAAGCCATGGCATCTACCCTCAGCAGCAAAATCCACCCGCCAGAAACCTGCGGGAGTTCTAAAGCCGACGCCTGCGCTGGTCCGGGCTGGAGAATGAACTGTGATCCCGAGATGCACGTGAAAATGTGCAAGAAAATCGCTCAGCTCACCAAGGTAAGGCGGGGCGCTGAGGGCGGACCAGCTGTGCGCCAGGAGCACCCTGAGTAGGGGTGGGAGTGTGGACGCACCCCAGGGGAGACCCGCGTTGAATCTCCGACAAACTTTGTCTCGGAGACTAAGGGAAGCTGTCCTATATCTGGGTGAAGTGACCTTCTGGAGACAGCATTTGGAAGCAGCAGACAGGATCCTTGCCAAAGAAACTCCCATAGCCTGATTGCTGAGCAGGTGGACTGTGCTTTCTCAAGGTTAGGGTGTGAGAGGGTGTGTGTATGTGTGTGTTGATGTTCTGAGGTATGTGTGTGTGGAGTGTGTGTGTGTGTGTGTGTGTGTGTGTGTGTGTATGTGTGTGTGTGTGTTGGAGTGTTCCTTCTATGCTCTACAGCTGGAAGATCATGTGAGCCCAATTTAAACACGATTCATTTATTCCTTCATTCAACAAATATTTCAGTCATTTGTTGAGTGCTAGCAGCCTTGTGTGGCATTGTACTAACCCTGGAAGAGAGCCCGGGGGACTTACTATCAAGCTGACTGCAGGCAAGTGTACGAGCATAAATGGCAAAAATGGGATTCAATTTGTAACTGTGGGAATGGAAAAGACCTTGGTAGGTCAGCCAGCCAATCTCCCTACCTTATTTTAGGGTCCTGTTCAACATATCCAGGCTGTGTCTTAGACATTACCAATGCAGGTTGTTAATCCCTTGCAATTTCCCAGTTAGAAACAACTCCTTGCAGATTTCCTCCCCATATCCGTAAATGAAAAGCATCTCTCACTGTCTTTCTTACAGAGTTTGAGTGAATTAAATTAGTTGTTTCCTTGGGGTTTTGGCCTCAAACTCCTGACTTTTTCAGAGTATAATGAAGGACGTGTCCTGCTGTCTTTCCTGAATATCTTCCTCTCACTTCCCACACCTGCTCTTTTGAAGGATGGATAGGCATCCTTACTGCAAAGCCAGAAGGAATAGAACAGGCTTGAAACAGAACACCACTAGCTGTCTTCTCGTGCCCTGCCATTTACTTCTTCATATTCTTTGCACATGAGCCTGTCTCCAAACAGTCAATTTTTGGAAGCCTTAACTTGTATCATTATGTGTAACCCATGCTTATCTAATAGCATCAATAATAAAACTTAACTTTATTATACAAAATTTATTTAAGTACTTAGACCAGCAATTATGGTATATGGCACCTTCCCTGTCTTCAAAATGATAAAACGTCTTTGAAGGGAAGCAAGATTTGAAATAGCAAGAGAAATTTAAATCACATAACAATTGCTACATGTTCAAATTATGAGTTCTTTTTTTTTAAACACTTTTATTTATTTATTTGCCTTGGTGTTTGCCTGGAACTGAAACTACAGACAGTTGTTGGCTGCCATGTGGGTGCTGGGAATTGAACCCGGGTCCTCCGGAAGAGCAGACGGTGCTCTTAACCACTGAGCCATCTCTCCAGCCCCCAAATTATGACTTCTATGAAAGTAGAAACAAAGAGTATGCCATTGTGTACAGAAACAAAGAAAATTTTATAAAAGAAATTATATTTGAATTGTGATTGTCATGATTTACTATCACACTAGGAGTGCCTTCTGTATTTCAAGTATTTAATCTTCTAAAATACTTTTATTATTTTTAATTTCTTGAACATTTGTGTCTGTATATACTCCATCGGGTGGGTGCCCATGGAAGCCAGGAGAAGATGTGGGCTTCCAAAGAGCTGAAGTTACACCTGACTATGAACTACCCAGTATGGTTGCTGGGAATCAAACTCGAATCCCCCCAAAAAGAAGCAAGTACTGTTAATCACTGAGCCACCTCTCCAGTCCCATATACTGCATTTTGGTGCCATAAATAAGCACCTCCCATCCTGGCTAAGAGAGTCATTTTGGAAAAGAAAATCTTAATTGAGAAAATACTTTCATAAGATTTCCCTGTAGGCAAGTCTGCAGTGCAATTTTTAATTACAATTGGAGGGCCCAGCTGACAGTGGGTGGTGCCATCCCTGGGCAGGTGGTCATGGGTACTACATGAAAGCAGTCTGGGCAAGCCAGTAAACATTTCTCCATGGCTTCTGCTTTAGTTTCTGCCTCCAAGTTCTTTCCATGACTTCCTTGGATGGTGGACTAGAGACTGTAAGATGAAATAAGCACTTTCTTCAAGTTGCTTACATGATAGTGTTTGATCCCAGCAGTAGAAACCCTAAGACATGGCCCTTTCCTCTGTAGTATGTTAAGACATAAACAGATCATTTCATTGGGTAATAAATGATTCCATTCAGTAATATTATGGAATACCTACTATTTGGTAAGTCATGAAGACCCAGCTGTATAAAAGGCGCACACCATCCCTGGTACATAATCAGCAATATTTATCAGATTATATTTTCCATTATGAATCATGATTGATTCTTACTATGTAGTACCTCTCATTACCACTTTTCATGATAACTAAAGTAAAATTTTTGTTTCTAATAAACCACTCTTTTTTTAACCCATTTGTGTGATGTTTGTTTTCCAGGTTTAGTATTTCCATGAGTTTTTCTTTGATGGGTGGATTTAATTCATGTGGTTACTGATATTTTTTCAGCATAATTTGTGGTTTTCCTTTACCATTATTTCTTTTTGCTTCCTTAGTCTCCATTTTCATGTTCTATAAGATAAGTGAAATGATTTATATTCTATTGCTGGTTTGAGTGCTTGGAGATTTATTCAACTCAGTCTCAGAACTGCCTTTAATATTTCAACATACTTAACTATGATATTTTTTATTAAAGTTTTCTAAGTGGATTTTCTAACAACAACAAAAACTTTCTTTACCTGATAGTGAAATTTAACATATTTTAGTCAATGATCTATAAACAAAGTCTACTTGGAGAACAAGTTCATTTCTTATGCACATTTGAAATTAGTTTCTATTCACAACTCTCATCAATTACTAAGCATATTTTGACTCCTTTATGTGCTTTTTCAAAAGATTTATTTATATAATTATTTTTGTTTACATGTGTCAGAATAAGTATATACACACACATTTTGTGTCAAAAGAAAATGTCAAGTGTCCTTCTTTATTACTCCCTGCCTATTTGGATGAGGTGAGGTTTCTCTCTGAACCAAGAGGCTATAGTTTTCATATGTAGGCTCAAATCCAGCAAAGCTCAGTTATCCTCTTATCTCTACCCATTTTAGAGCTGGTGTTTCAGCTTGTTGTATGGGTAATGGAATTGGTTCTGGTGGTTGTTCAAACAACACTCTGAACCACTGAACCATCTCTCCAGGCCAAATCTCCAGGTTTATCTCTTCTGGGCCTTTCATGTAAATGAAATCATACAATATTTTGTCCTTTATTTCTGACTTTTCCTTTGAGGACCAGGACCATCATGTTCTATCTCATCATCAATTCAGACCTCTTTATTGTTCATGCATGTATCTCTTGTATAGATATTTCAGACTTCATCCCTTTGCCAGCTGATAATTTTGGAGCCCACTTTTGTGGCTATCATAAATAGCATTCTATGAACATTATATATTTATATGCAAGTCATTATATGCCTTTAGATATGAACTTAAAAGTAAAACTGTTCATGTATATGCTAAATTTCTGTCTAGCTTTCTAAGAAACTAGGAAGATTCTCAGTCATTGTACAATACAGATTTTCCAGTTCACTTTTTCAGCAAAATTCCCTACTCCATACCCCTATTTCAAATTCAGAAATGACAGTCAAGTGCAAGACCAGGCTTCACTTTGAACTTATGTGCTCTCTTAATGCTTACTTTTAATTTTTTTAAAATTAAAAATGCATAAAATCTGTATGTGTTCATGAGACACTGTGCTGATTCAAGTATGCAATATGTAATGCTCATCTCAGGATAGCTGGTGTCTCCATCACCCAGTTTCTTTGTGGTGAGACTATTCAAATTCTCTTCCAGCTGTTTTGAAAGACACAATTATTTGTTGTCCACCATAGCTAACCTGTAGTTCTCTGGACCATTAGAAGGCATCTCCCTTCCCCAAGTGCACCTCTATATTCAGTAACTAGCCCTCTCCTTCCTCTCTAGTCTTTTTAGTCTCTGGTGACCACTGTTCTACTTTCCTGCTTCATGAAATCAATTATTTTAGCTGCTACATGTATATAAGAACATGTGGTATTTGTCTTTCTGTGCCTAACTTACTCCAGTTATAATAATGCCTTTCAGCTCCTTTCCTGATGTGGCAAATGACAGGATTTTATTCTGTGTTATGAGTGGGTAATACACTGTTCTGTATAGATAATACATTTTCATCCACCAGTGGACATCTAGGTGTATTTCTTGTCGTGGCTTTTGTGAGTACATATTCATCCCTCTACTTTCCTCTTGTTTCCTTTCCTGAAATGGCTTTGTCTCTAACAGTTTGATCACATTTACCTTTTAAGTTCTCCTTCCTCTAAAAACCTCTTTTTTTTTTCATACCCACAACTGCTCCCCCCCGCCCCTCCCCCAGACTCTCCCCTCCCCCACTTCACTCCCCAGAGAGAACAAGGAATTCCAGTGAGAGTCAACTGGGTCTGGCATATCCAGCTGAAGTAGGACCAACCCTCCCTCCCATCCTCAGTATCAAGGCTGAGAAAGGTGTTGCCCCTGCAAGGCCTGGGCTTGGAGAAGCCAGTTCACGCACCCAGGATAGATGCTGGTCAGATTGCAATTGGCTCCAGAAACTACCCATGTCTTTCGACTGTCATCTACATTCAGAGGGTCCAGATCCATTCCATGAAGGTTTGTCAGCAGAGTCTGTGAGCTCCCAACAGCGCCGACTGCCTTGAGTCTCCCTGTCATTATCCTAATCCCTTCTCTCATGCATTCTCTCCTCCCTCTCTTTAGCTGGACCAGTAGCTCAGCCTGGTGTTTAGCTGTGGATCTCTGCCTCCATCAGCTGCTGGATGAAGGTTCTATAATGGCAATTAGTGGGGTCATTCATGTAATAATAGGGAAAGGCCAGTTTAGGCTCCCTCTCCACTATTGCTTAGACTGCTAACTGGGCTCATTTTGTGGGTTCTTGGGTGTTTTCTGGCACCAGAAAAAAACCCTTTTTATTTTAAATGTGTTTATTATATGGTAATTTATTTTTCTTATCCATCTGTTTCTCTAGCAGTTGATATAGTAACTGGCACAAAATAGAACCTTCCTAAGTTTGTTAAATTTTATTAAAATTTCCTTCACGCTCGGCAGTTAAGAGCACTATCTTCTCTTCAGAGGACCTGGGTTGATTTCCAGACCCACATGGCAGCCAGCCATCTATAACTCCATTCTCAGGGGCTCTTACACCCTCTTCTGGCCTCTAAAAGTATGCCTCACAGGTGGTACAAGGTAGTTACATGAAGGCAAAACAGCAATATGCATTTAAAAAAAAAAAGAATTCTTCCCATGTATTTGGTTAAGATTTCTTTCATTATGCTGATTACTAAGAAAATATAGTAATATGTCTTCTAAAATAGTAAATCAATTCTTAATTTTATGTATAATAGCATAATGCTGATAGTCTAATAAATAAATAATTAAATGATCCAAAATTCAAAATGTACATGAAGCCTGGAGAACTTCTAACAACATAGCCATTTGCTGGATACTATAGCACAATATCTATGATCTTCACTACTTGAGAGGATGAGGTAAAGCAAAGGCATTGCAAGTTCAAAGCTTGCCCCAACTACATAATTAGAGTTTCCTAGGCAATTTAGTTAGCCTTGTTGAAAATTAGAATTTTAAAAAGCCTGGGGTGTATGCCAAAGGTAATGTGCTTGCCTAGCACACATAGGGCCTAGATCAATCAGCAGGAAACCAGTGACATGCTTACACACACACACACATACACACACACACACACACACACACATAACACTAGTTATAAAATTTACAACTAATTGCAATGACATCCCTAAATTGGATTCTACCCTGGTGATTTGTCATGAGGCTTCCTAACATAAGAGATATTTCAATTTAGTGCCAGGCAGATCTTGGATCTGGCAGCTGTTTGACTTCCCATCCTGAATGTGGTGCCCTGTAGAGGGTGAACACAGCCCAGAAAACTGAGGAGTGAACAGCAAAGCAAGCCCTTCTCTGGCCCTGGGAGCCAGGAGGTACCATGAGGCAGTAGGACTGATGCCTTTTGCCAAAGGCATCATCTATTACAGCTGCCACTTGAGCCTTTCTTGGTTTAAGGGAGTTGCAGGTTTTATTACACCCTTTGACTTGTCTCAATCTACTCTGAAAATATTCTTGTGCTTGTAGAAGCTTGTCCAGGAACAGATGTTTAAGCAGTTGTATTTGGAAAACTGCAGATCTGTTTTAACAAGCCCACTCTGTTGGAATCTTATAATTTAATGCTATAACCCATGATGTAAACACATTTGTCCCTCACTATCCTTTGTATGGTACCATAAAATGGTATGAAGTGCTCTCTAAGCTGAGTGCCCTTGAACTTCGCTAAGATGTTTCAACTGTGCCTTGCCATTCCTGCCCTCTCCTTCCCCATCTCCACTGCACAGCCTTCCTTCAGTCTCGTCTCCATACAGCAGCAACCAGAGCCATTATAAATCTTCCTACGTTGGTGGTACATATACAAAATAATGTGAACACTTTAGAAAATGACCTCAACAGGTCCCTAAATAGTTAAACAGATTGTTATATGATTCAACAATTACATTCTTGAGTACCCAAGAGAAATGGAAACACCCATCTCCATGAAAAATTTTATATGAATGTTCATAGAAACACTATTTATATTACTTAAAAATAGAAACAAATTGAATATATCTGTCAATCAAGGAGTAAGTGGATGAAATATACAAAATACACACACACACACACACACACACACACACACACACACACACACACACACACACAAAGAATGCCAGGTATAAATGCTAAGAAATACAGTTTAAATATAGTATGGAGAGTGGCTAAGGTTGTTTTTTTTTCCCCCTAGATTCTCACAATGTATGCCAGGCTGACCTATGATCCACACCCATTATGTAGACCTGGATTATATCAAACTCACAGAGATTCACCTGCCTCTGCCTCCTGAGTGCTGTGATTTAAGGCGTATGCCACCTTATTCAACCTAAGGGTTTCATTTGAGGGAAAAGCATGTTCTAAAGTTGAATGGTGATAGTTGTGTAACTCAATATAGTGAATGCCATTTTGCTATATATGGATAAGTTACATACTATAAAAAATATTCATAAAACTATTAAAAAGAGAGACATAAAATGGAGTTGTCTGTCTCCTTTTTAAATATAGTTCTGAATCAATTCTTTATGACTTTATCCCATAAAAAAATTAGTCTACTTCTATTCTACCTCCACACCCCTGTCTAGGTTTTCACCTCTGGCCCTCAACTCCTGCTGTGGCATTCTCTATGGTCACTCTCATCCCTCACATTGTGGCAACAAAAATCTCGTAATGTAAACTAAACCATGCAATTAGAAAATTTTAAACCCAATAATGCTTTGTTTCGAAGTAAAATCCCAGTTTCTCTTCAAATGAAATAAGCTCATCTATAATAAACTATTTACCATAATCACTTGAGGTGGCTTTTTCTCACCTCTAAGTGTTACCCCCTATACCAGAAGAGCCTTCTTTCAGGTCTCTTGACTATAACAGTACACCTACTGTGTGTTTGAATGTGAAATGTTGCTCAAGGCTGACTAAACACTTGCTCGCCATCTTGAGGTACGGTTTGGGAAGGTTATGGATCCTTTAGGAATTAGAGGCTTATTGGAGGAAGTGGGTCACTGGGAGTGGTTCTTAAGGTTTAATAGCTAGACCCTACATTAAATTTACTCTCTGTTTCCTGAGTGTGGATGAAATGTGATCAGTCAGCGTCCTGCTCCCTCCTCCAAGCCTTTTCTGTATGGGGCCATGTTTTCCACAGCATGATTGCCTGGATCCCAGTGGAAATGTCATCCATAATAGACCTTTTCTACTTTAAGGTTTTTTTTTTTTTTTATTCTATCTCACAACAGCTTAAAACTAAGACACATACCATAAAACATCTGTATTATTTCTTCCAATTTTGATGTCTTTAATATGAAGACAGAGAATATAACACACATATTAATCAGTCTGAGTCCTTAATGCTTCTAAACCATCTGAACTCACTTGCTAGTCTTTTTACTTCTTCATACATCTACATTGATATTGTATTGGTTTATTTGTTTGTTTTCTGTGTGTGTTGTTTTATTATAAGCTTATCATTTTTAGGTCTATCAGAAGCCTCCATGAGGACTTCCTTTTCACATAGATATATAATTGATGTAAACTTGCATTAAATTGCATAATTACTATAATAGATAAAGCTAGTTCAGACAACATCCCCCCAAAAAGGATGAAAGATATCCACTTTTCTAAATGGGGATTGAACAGGGACATGTGAAAAATCACTTATTGCTGTTCACAGAAATAAATTATCATGTTAACAGTGTACCAAGGGAGAATTGGGAAAGCCTGAATAATCTGAATGATCACAAAGTTTCCTTGAATAGTCCCTGCTATCATTTTGGTTGATTCCAGTTTCTCTTCACTATAGTCAATAACATGAAGGTCTTTCTTTTGACCTTGGCATACTTGCCAGAATCTCTCCTGGAGATGGACTCCATTAGCAGAGTAGGTGTTACAGGTAGGTGTATGTGAAGATCAGGAAGACTGGAAGGAAACAGCCTAGAAAGAGAAATGTTTAATGATGTTTCAAACAATCCAAAGGAAAACATGTTCTAGGAGCCTGATTTGTGTACTATAAACCTCACCCTTAAAAAAGAGATGTATTGCAACTATCTTCTCTCATAATCTAAACACAAGAACAGACCTATGAGAGAAATACTCTATAGTTACAGAGACAATGGCATCATTTTTTTGATGACGATTTATTTTGATTTTTGAGACACGGTTTCTCTATGTATTCGTCACTATCCTAGAACTCACTATACCAGACTGGCCTCCAACTCACAGAGATCTACCTGCCTCTGCCTCCTGAGTGCTGGGATTAAAGGCGTGCACCACCATTACCAGTGGCAGCATTACTTTCAAACTACTTTGACATAATCACAACCCAGGCTGTTGATTCACTAGAACCCTTTTGAAGCTACTTAGTATATTGTGAGCTCCAGGGAAAGAGAATATACCTGAAAAATGCTCCTAGATAAATTAAAGTAGCAGAGAAACAAATGCTTTTCTTATATTTCAGAGGTTCACTAAAAGTGAACATTAGTATGATAGGGCATGCCTTTAATCCCAGCACTCAGGAGGCAGAGGTAGGAGAATCTCTGTGAGTTCAAGGCCAGCCTAGTCTACAGAGCAAGTTCCAGGACAGGCCCCAAAGCTACACAGAGAAACCCTGTCTCGAGTCTGGCTTCTATTATAATACCAAATAGAATTTGTGCAATATCTGAGGGGAAAGTCATTGACCTTGGTCTTCCTTGAAAGCATTTAAGGCAGTTGTAGAACCTTCAAAGCAAGAAGAAGAAAGACCCACTTTTGTATCTTTGGTATCATCATTGAGAACAGTGTTTTTCCAAGACTTCTGTAACTAATGGTTTTTTTAAAAGTTTTTTTTTTCTAAAACTATATTCCCCAACCTGCTTAATTCTAAAAGAGCACTTATGTAGCTTTGTTCCTTGGCCTGGAGAATCTTGCTTTATTGAAATGGAAGCTGGTAAGATTATTCCCTGGTCTTTCTTGCTGTGTTCTTGGTAGATATTATTTTCTCTTGATACTAACTATAGAAGGCTAAAAAGTCACACACACACACACACACACACACACACACACACACACACACACAGAGAGAGAGAGAGAGAGAGAGAGAGAGAGAGAGAGAGAGAGAGAGAGAGAGAGAGGAGAGACAGACAGAGAGCATGTCAAATTCCTATGTATGCTGCCTTATTAAAAGAAAAGAGTATCTTCAGATGTGTATTGAGGTAATGAGATAAGACAGGCTTGTATTACTTGACTGGGCCTTAAATCCCATAATATGCACCCTTATAAGAGAAAAATAAAAGATGATTTAAGACAGAATGGGAGAAGGTACAGAGGAGGGGAGGACATAGGAAGACTGAGGCAGCACTGTGGTGATGCACCACAGATCAAAGAATGCTGGAGCCACTAGAAAGTGGAAGAGGTAAAGAATAAACTGACCACATGAAGCTCTGAAGGGAGTGAATCCTGAAGTCATGTGAACTTTTGACTTTGGTTTACTAGACTTTGGAGAAAATAAAGGGTTTTTTTTGTTGTTTTTTAACTAGCAAATGTGGGGTAGTTTGATATGGCAACCACAGAAAACAATCTTCTACATCTCTCTACCATCACCAAAGGCATTTTCCTTCACACAGCACTACTAAAGTTCTCTGGAAGTCATCGGAATGGGCCTTGGTTGGAGAATTCACATTTTAAGTATGCTCTTAGGCAATGCTGCTGACTACAGATTGATCACTCTTTGAGATGATCAAGGATTTTGTTGTTATTTCAATGGTTTCTTGCTGTGGTTTGTTTTTTTACCTTCTTCCTCTTTAAATTACCAGTATTTTCTAACACACTACTGGGAACTCACTCATCAGTGTGAAATGATGGCTTTGAATTGTAAGATGAGGAAATTTTTAATGTATCCTCAGCACCACCATTGATACCAGAGCCCAGGAAGTACCAGTAAGATCCAGATTAAAGAGTGGACATGTAGGCAAAATTCCTATCCAAAAGGGGTGCTAAGTCACTCCTGGGTGCCAGTTCACTGTAAACATCAAGAGATGCACAAATGGCAGAGATCCTCAGCCATAGGTAACACATCTGCTTCAGTGCTTCAGTGAGCTGTTCTCCGTTAGACATACAATTTGGAAGTGCCTTGTGGAGTAATAAGTGATAATAAATATGCTGTTCTGTGAAGAGGAAAATCTCTGATTAACAACAGGCTTTCATTTTACTGTGCAAATATGCAGATTTGGATCCAGAGCTAAGTAGCTCCTGGAAGTTAAAAGAGTTAATTCAAACCATTCTCATCTTTCTCTTGAAGCTTTTACATGGACATTGACCAAAACAGCTTGAAGGATGTTAGCTTCTTAGTTTATATATCTATCCCTTGGTCTAGTTTTACATTTTACAGATGAAGTTGTGATGGATTTATGGTAGAAACATTTTTAGATGATGGCACAAGATAGGTGATAGAAAGTAAGGAGACGAGAACATGGTGCATTCAAATTTTGAAACCTAAGTTGATCTAGATCAGAGTTTGGTTAAAGCCAAGGTAAAAAAAAAACCCCTTCTTTCTGGTTTTGTTCATTTTCCTGCCAGGGTAGTCTGTCCTTGAAAAGCACGCCCCTCGAGCATCTGCTGTTCCTTGCACTTGCAAGCTCATTAATGGCATGTTCCCAGAGACCCAGAAATAGCAAATTCCATTAAAAGGCTTATCATTAAATACAATGCACCTCTTTATGTAGGAAAAGGATGGCCTCTGAATAAGAATCCATTAGGGCTCTGGGCTGGAAAAATTAGGTCAGCTTTCTTTTAAGGGAGAAATTAATACAGCAGGCAAGAGCTAGCAGTACTGCCAACATTCATCTTGGAAAGCTTTTTCTCTTTGTGCTGCCAAAGTGCATTCATCCAGACCTGCTATTCCTGTCCCCAGCCACTGGGAGCAAGGCCCATTTGTCCTGCAGAAGACTATCAAATTATCTGATAACAACCTAAATAAATATGAGAGGGAAAATTAGAACCAAGTATAGGCTCCTCCTGTGTGTGTGTGTGTGTATGCACACATGCTGTAAAGGTAATCTAAACCAGGCCATAGAAAATCAAAATTAGCCGATAACTGTCCTGTCCCTAATGTCAGTGTCATTGCCAAATACAGAGATACCATCACTAGGAAAGACCAATGAGGACAGATTATTTTCCAGGTAGAGCATTAGGGTTTACAAGGACTACCCAGTGTCCAGTTTCCTCATTGCCACTTAGACAAGCTGAAAAAGAGAACAAGGAGACCTTGGCATCTGAGGCCAACAGTCAGGAGGAAAACATACCAAATAGAATGAGAGGTGGGAAGTGGATTTAGAAATGCCATCAATATAGAATCTCAATAGTGTAGAAAACACATGACTGAGTCAGGCCCATGTTTGTAGGGGAGAGCTGTCCAGTATGTATGTGGAGGCTTCTGTGAGATGGAATGGACAAAACCCAAAGGAATTGACAGAAGTAGACAGAGTCCGAATTTGGAATGGAGACATGATGGCCCAACTACACTGTTAGCAAAAGCACAAAAGGTAACAAAGGAGCTTGCAGAATATTTAACTGTAGACTGGACAGTTATGCTAGTTTCAGTGATCAAGTATGTACTTCCTCTTACTCCCTTCACCAGCCCAGAGGTCCTTCCTTATCCCATTGAAAGGCTTCTTTCTGAGGCTTACTTTGTTCTCTAGAACATGAGTGTGAACATAGCTAGAGACCTTAAATGAATTTGTGAAGCCTAACCACTGCCAGAAAAAAAGCATGCTGTGCAAGGCCATTGTGCTACCATCTGGCTCTCCGGCAGCCGACCTACATCCAACTCCAGCTTATAGCTAGAGTGAGAGAATCCAAATCAGTACTGAGAGCAGACCTTTACCAACCACTGCTAACCTACCTGAGCATGACAGTTTATGGGTTGTCACTGATTGATGATGTATTAAGTCTAGAATTCAGAAAAGATGTCTGGGCTAGAAATCTAGTTTTTAAAGTTATCACCTCACAAGAGATAGTGTGTTTATTTGGCCTATTATTATTTTACTCAGAAGACACAGATTTATTCTGTGAATTCTTTAGTGCAGAAGACACTGGGCCCTGATGGAATAGGTCTTGTGGCCACTTTCCCTGGGAAAATGTTTAGAGAGATGAGAATGCCAAAAACAAACAAACAAATAAACAAACACTGAACATTTTGGATTTCTGGCCCATGATAAAGGCCCAAGAGAAAGAACCCGAGACGCAGAGAGAAGGTGGTACTTCAGAAACCAATGACGCAGGGAAGCAGAGCCTTTATACAGGAGAGAATACTGACTGGTTGTAGGCTGGACACAGACATGGAAAGGGTTGAAGTCTGGAAAAAAGAAAGTCATAAAATCCGAGGTGTTCATTGGCGGCTTTACCATCATCACTAAAGTGATAGGCTAGAATTGGAGGAGCCTGGTGCAGAGCTAGATACAAGGGCAACAAGAAGAGACTACCACAAAGTGTGTGGCTAAGTCAGGAAGTGCTTATTTCTCATTATTCTGAAAACCAAAAGCCCAAGATTCAGGTGTGGCAGGGAGGTCTCTGTGAGGCTAGCTTACTTGCTACTTGCTTCTTTACCTGGTCTTTCCCGTGGAAAGACATGAAAAGAAAGGAGCTCTAGGTATTTTCTCTTCCTACAAAAGGACAGCACTCCCACTCTTGTGACTTATTTGACCTCAGTTACCTCCCTATGGGGAACCTCCCAACCAGGACCACATGGATTATTCAACAGGTAAAAGGCACTTGCTGTTTGACCCCAAGTCTGATGACCTGCATTTCATAGGGGTAAGGGAAGATGCAGATAGAGGCAGGAGAGAACTGAATCCCACAAGTTGTTCTTTTACATGTGTGCGCGCATACACACACACACACACACACACACACACACACACCTTGTTCCCAAATGCATCATGCTAGAGGAGCTTAGGGCTGCCACATATGAATGTGAACTATGAGGAGAACAGTTCAGCCCATCACAGCATGAAAAGACTTGGCTTGAGCTCCTGCCTTACCACTAGGTAGATGGGTTTCTGAACTTGCCCAGGACTCCTTACCTTTGTCTGTTCATTACGCTTGACACTCAGCTTTCTACCTGCCTCAGGATTGCTGCAAGAGAAAGTGAAATGAAAGTCCTTAAATCTCAGAGCTGGCCACTTCTCATCTTCTCATTGCTGCAGTTGTGGGGATCCTTCCTTGGAAAGAAGGTCTCCTGCCCTCTGCTGCTCTTGTTTCTTCTGGAGAAGGAAGATATCTATACCCTTTGACTTGCTGCTCCTTAGTAGGATCCCCAAGTATGCTTATTGTCTCAAGTTTCTGAATGCCCAGCCTGACAGCAAAGCACATTCCCATCCTGAGCTCCCTTGCTGCTGGCCTGTGGCCCTACATGGGGTCTAAGCATCACTCCACACTTAAGGTAGGCAGTCTTAGTCCAAGTACTTTTGACATTTTGAGCCAACTAATTCTTTGGAGTAGGTGCTTTGTTGTGTATGGTAGGAAGTTCAGCAGAACTGGCCTTGACACTAATACTCACAGCACTGTCCCAGCTGAGACAACCCAAACTGTCTAGAGACATTGCCAGATTTCCCCCTGCATGGTGAGAACAACTTATAAAAGACAATGAATGGGAAAAATCACTTTGGGTGAGGCCCTTGTCCATTCAGGGCTGAAATACTCTTGGCACTGACTTTGTATAACCCTTTAGTTTTCTATAGCAAGGGCCCAAAACAAGTCCCAGAGTCCTCTGGAGGAAGGACATTTCTCTCAGGAAGATCACACAACTCTTAGAAAATATACAGCAGTGTGTTGGCTCCTGCTTATCAGCCAGAGCTTCCGAGAAGGACCTAAGGGCTAGAGTCCCATTTTCTCAGAAACCCTTCAGAACCTCATGTACTCTAGTAATTAAAAGAACATTTTATGCCTATCTAGCAACAGCAAACAATGTTACAAGTATAGCCTGTGTGGAGAAGATATGTCTTATCTTTGGCTTATTTGGAAAAACAGAGAATAGTAATATTCAGGGTACTTTGGATGCCAGGAGGCCTGGATTTGGTTGAGCTCTGGAACTTTAGCTTCTCTAGATCTCCAGTTCTTCACCTGAACGACTGATTAAGACGGTAGTGGATTACTCTTCACATCCTTCTTCTTCCTAGAAGATAATTTGTGTATGAATTCTTAATAAAGTAAGCATTTTATAAAATCCTGAGATGTTTAGGGAACCCAAGGAGTTCCAGGAGAAGGATCCCAGCTGTGTATCCCAATGAAATCACATCAGTATTTGGCAGAATCTATCTGGAGACTGAAAAGTTCCCACCAGATTGCTTAGATTCCTCACCGGAACAAGTATTGAAACTGTAACCACCGTGGCTGATAGAATAGTAACTAAATGGCATAGTTACTGGCTGTACTGCAGGCAAAAGCTGGAGACTTTAAAATGATCTTTAAGGAGCCTGATACCAAGTATTGTTGAGCCCTGATAGTTTACAGTCCCACCCTACCAATATTGCAGGAAGGTCTGGCATCCTCCTAGGTTTCTAGAGTTGTGGTCCCTGGTAAAGTGGAATCCAGAAAGTGACTGCCTAGGGACAGTGTTTGCAGAAACAGGACAGTGCATGGGGAAAACAGTCTAGCCACTGAACTGAAATGATGTCCAGAAGCACTAGAAGGGACTGAGAGGAGCAAAAAGTCATCTGCTTGAAAACTTCAACAATGAATGGTGCTGGGGTTCCCTCGAAACACTTAATGAAGTTTCAAGTCACACTTCCTTTGAGTCTCCAGGAGTTTGATACTTCAACTGAAGTCAGGATCACAGTGCTTCAGAGAAAAGATAAAATAAATTTTAAACACATGATCCTTAATCCTGTGTGAAGTTCTAAAATGGCCAAAGCAGCTGGTTCACATTTTTTCCACCCTTTCCAAACATCTTTCATTTTTATTTGTATGCGGCTGCACTGACTTTTGCCCCCAACAACCTACACACAGACGCTGAAATCAAGTAAATCACCATGGTGTGTGGCAGTGCTGCATGACTGTAGGTGCCATGCAAAGGACAGAGCTGAGCCATGCCTGGCTGTCATCCAGGCCTCATTCCACTGGCCTCCAATGAATAGCCACCAAGAATCTTATTTATTACCCCTTGAACTTCACTGTGGAACACCTTCACTTAGGCAGTAAACATGGCAATGCATCTTTTTATAGATACTGCCAAAGGTTCTAGAGATCAAACCATCTTGCCTTGAAAAAAAATTGTACCTGTCACATTTCTAAAATAGATATAAAAAACAGGGCTGGAGAAAGCCAGCTATCTAAATGACATTGCTAATATCAGACAGCTCCCTGGCTTTTGCTTGGGGAGGATCTGGGTTTCTGATCTTTTCACTGATACATTATCAGTGGTGCCTGAATTGATACAATCATTTACCATGAAATATTGCTGCTTTTAAAACAGACATCAGTTTTAAAGTGGCATGTTGTAGTTTGTTTCTGACTGGACTTTCTGGTCTAGACCAGAGGTTTGACCGGCAGTCTGGCAGTCTGACAGAAACACTTGAAGTCACACAAAGACACACAGATGCTTATGCTAATTTTCTGCTGATAGAGCCCAGGAATATATCTTGCTAACTCCTTCATGTGAACTCAACCCATCTTGTTCAGCCACACAGCTCGGTACTTTTTCTCAGCAGCATTTCCTCTGCATCTCATCGCAGCTCCAGAGACTCTGTGGCATCCGTGTCTGGCATGTTCTTGAATTTTCTTAGCCTGGTAGCCCTGCCCACACTTCTTGTCTGCCTTTGGCCAATCAGCTTTTATTAAACCCATAGGCAGGACAAATATTTACAATATTACCAGCATAATCCCACTACAGTGGCATATATGTGTGTGTATGTGGATATACATATACATATATATAGTGTCCTGTATACATACATATCAACATATATATACCAACATGTGTGTGATTATGTGTTGGTAGCTGCAAAACAGGACAAACTTTAGTTCTTATATTCCTAGGACTAGAAAGGACAGAGATAATTTAGTGATTTCCCCAAGTCCCTAAGTCGGAGGCTAGCGGGCTGAGAGGCTGCCCTGAGGTTGACAGCTGGGTTTACTTAGAGTTTAAGATTAGTTCTGTTTTTCACACATTGAGTTTGGGGTTCCCATGAGACACTCAGGTCCAAATGTCAAGGAAGGAGAGGGATATTTTTAATGATTATTTAACTGAGAGGTCATGATTGATTTATAAATTTGGGAAGAAACACTATTGACAAACACACACACACACACACACACACACACACATTTTCAATTCTGATTTTAGAGTGTGCTGCAGACTGGAAAGCTGAAGATATTTCTCAGAAGTACTTGCAGTGAATTTCAATTCTGGTCATAGTTATTTGCTTCCAGATAAGGTGATTGTTCTTTATATCACATTTTGGCATGATACTTAATGTTTGGTAGCATAACATCAGAGAGAGCTGTGTAGTATATCCTGCAAGCCCCATTGCTTATCTCCAAAGATTACCAGTGCATGTAAATAGTGCTCTATCTGGATTAATATCTACTCCCTAAATTCTATTATTTTATAGAAATCTTAACACCATTTCATCTATGAATGTTTCATCATACATATGTATATATATATATGTATATTCATATATCTCAAGCATTTATAGTGCATCTACAATACCCTTACCATATTAAAAAAAAAAAAAAAAAAAAAAAAAACTTGCGTCAGAGAGAGAGAAGAAAGGAAGAACAGTCAAATGACCAAACATACAAGTTCTATGTAGTAAGCTTTTGATTTCTAGAGCCTTCTCCTAACAATCCAATTTTGGCATATAATGCTTAGTCCCTGTAGTGGTGCTATACTTTAATTAGGAATATAGCCTACTGAAACCTTCAGATCCTCCCGGCCAATAGGAACTGGCCCTCTGGGAGCAAAGTGAAAACCAAGAGTTGTTGCTACAGGCTGCTCTTCCATCAGTCTTCCCTACCACTCACCAACTCACCACAAACTCTCCTGTTCCTACTGTTCCCCCCTCAAGCTTCTGCCCAGCCTCTCCTCTGCCTACCTGCCCTCCCACACATATACATTGCTTTCCTATTCATTATTCACCCCTTAAACCATGCCAGTCATGGGATCAAAGTCTTCCCTGAAGCCCTGCTTCCTGACTATTCCCATCGTAACCTGTTCTCTCTTCAAGATATGGCAGCCCTAGCCCCATCAGCCTCTACCTGTTCCAATTCATCCACACTACTAATACTACAAGTACCCAACTGTAATTCTGTCCAGTGGTCACAGAACAAATATCTGTACCAAGAGTTTCAACTTCTGTCTAAGTTGTTTTTGGGATTCATTTCATTTTGCTTCCACTTGTCCAGACATACTTGGATGCTTCTTTAAGGCCGGAATAAGTTCTCTTTCTGGCTGAGCATTTCTTCAACAAGCTGAGACAGCCTGGAGACAGCTCTCTGATCAAAGATGACCCCCGTGACCATAGTTTTGTGTATTGCTGCACATTCTCAGGTATTTTACCACTTATAAGCAGTATATTACATAAGGGCTCCTAGAAAGCTAATTAGGGTGACATACAGAAGGATCTGTCGTAGAAGAAGGGGTTTTTTTTTTGTCAGTAAAGGAAATTTTTCCAACTTCCTATGATGCAAAAACAACCAACTATAACATCAAAAATCCTTCTCCAAAGCTAGCAGTGCTGAGGTCAAAACCTTGCATTATCTGGGAATGAAAGGAAATTCCTTTCTCCCAGCATACAGAAGGCAGAGGCAGGAGGATATGACATCCCAAGGCAGTGTGGGCTGCATAAGGGGACTCTGTTTCAAATAGGAAAAAAAGAGAGAGGGAAAAAGAAGTGGGAGGAGGAAGATCCAGCAAAAGAAGGACAGAAGGGAGAGGAGGGGTGAAGGCAGAAAGTAAATATGACTAACTGAAAAAGAAAACTGCTTCCAAGTGTTTGCTAAAGCATTTTCTGCATGTGTGACTTTGATTTTTTAGCGTCTCCCTGGCACCTCTGAGAATCAAGATCCATTGAGCTAAAATAGAATCATAAAAATTTAATCAAGCTTTTGCCAGCAGTAGAGATTAAAGAATAAAATGTACAGTGATCATGAGGCTATGGTAAGACCCACACTGTTTTAGGATGGCCATAAGATGAAATGGTAGAAAGGCTTTTCAAAAGCAATTTAACAGTGTATATGGTGACTCTTAAGAATGTTCACAATTCTTTCACACTTAAAGTCCACCTCTGAGAATCTATCCTAAGAGAAAAAAGTAAGAAAGGCTATGATAAAGATCTGTATTTGAAACACTTTAATTATAAGAAAGCACTGAATGCATTTTCAGCAATAAGTATAAGCAGTAATAATATAAAGTACATGGTGGAACTTTATATCAACTTTAAGTGTGATATTTATGAAGAAAGACACATTATGTGGGTAAGGTAAAAACTAATAACTAAAAGTGAACAGATACCAAGACCATAGCTATAAAAATAAGTATGTACAAGAGAAGCCTTGTAGAAAATAGAACAGAATATTAGTGTGCCCAATCCTTTGTACTGTGAAAAATAGAGATGATTTTTATTTTACTTTTGATTTTTATTAAGGCAATACTCATTTTGTTTTTCAAAGTGACACATTTTTTTAAGTAGTTAACCATGGCAATGTTTAAGGCAATAAAGGCAGGACAACTAGACTGTCAATTTGAAAACTGACAGTTCAGTTTCAAATTCATTTTCATATACAGTCCTTTTTTCTAGACTCTTCTAGCTTCTTTTTTCTTTATGCTAAGGGATTCCTGAACTATAGTTCAAAAGACAGACATGTCGGGGTACAGCTCAGAAGGTCTATAACTCCCTAAAACTAAGGGTTATATGTGTCTTTTTTGTAAAAACAAATTTCTTTTGGCCATAACTTTATTGTAGTATTTTTACACTCCATCTTGATTACATATCACTTTTATGAAAAATAGAATTATTCTTAAAAGGTCTGTAGGAAGATTAAAATATAAGGGACAGCAGCATGAGTTAAACACAGGAACTGACTCCAAGGACTATTGGCACACCAAAAAGGGTTGAATGCCTTTGAGGATGTCCTAACTGGTACCCAGATTATCTTTGGGAGTCAAGTGGGCCTCAGTAAGATAGACAAGAAGTTTCTGATGACTAGTTAGTTACCCCATCCTAGAACTGTGAGATGCCTCCCTTCCCCTTCCTGCCCAATATAGCACACACCTCAGGGAAGAAGAGTGGGCATCTCAAAGTGTCAACTAGAGGGTCTCACCAAGCGACTGTCCAAATACTGGCATATATTATTCTAGTAACAAGACACCTATTATTTACTATATCTACTTCTTTCTTTAATTTTGCTGAAGAACTATTCCCTAAACTCCACTGTTTCACATCTCTAAATTAAAGCTCTTGCCAGAAATGGAAATAAAAGAAAGGTTTGCATTGCCTCCAGTAATCTTCTGTTGCCAACTAACTCCATGTCCCTGCAGCTCCTCAGCTGTCATCTAACACACTGACAATGTCCTCACCACATTGCCACCTGAGATACAAATGCCTTCTCATGTTTTAGGGCCCAGCACCTTTCTCTCCCCTGTCCTCCATCACTCTGTAGGTCATAGACTTCCCACAGAACATTATAGGTACCCAATAAATAAGTCTTGCAAAACTGAAGGGGAGAAATACAAATTATTTTTATAATAGGGCAACAATTCTTAAAAGTTTTATTCTTTAAATGTATTTATCAGAGTCACAAGGGAGCTTTATGAAAATGTAAAGTTACAGGAGCCACCTCCTCAAATAGGAAGCCCTGTATGGGTCAGATCTCAAGGGTCTGTGTGCATGATAAAGTACAAGAACCATTGGGCCAAGGAAAAGTAACAGTTTTAGTCACATGTTTAGTTTCTGGTCGTTAAGCAACTATGTATCATTACTTGAACCACTGCTTAGACTTTACATACTTAATAACATTTCATCAACACAAAAGTTCTTTGTAATGACAAAAATCCAGCTACAACAAAGAATCATAGATAGACCCCCCCAACTGCTGTGAAGCACAGATGTAGCTATATAATCCTCTTTTCTTCCTCTCTTTAATTAAATGGAAATAATTGAGAATCATAGAACTGGGAAGGATAAAATTTTTACAAGGAAGGACCCCAGAAGCACAGTGCAATAGCCTTGATGATACATTTTTCAAGTTTAGTGTGTACAGATTTGTGGGTAGATATGTCTCTGGCCCGAGACTGCAAATATCTGTTGACTGCCATGTAGATCTGACAGCTATAAAGGTACAGAAGGAAGGGTTGCTTGATGGAATAATTTTCAGCCAGTGGTATAGAAAACGTTTTTGGCAAGGCCTATGAGAAGTTCTTGGCAAAGACTAAAGATTAGGTGATTTGTGTAAGGCAGAAATAGCCCAGGTTGGGTATTACTAATAGGCTCAGTTCTTAGCTAGAAACAACAGGAAAAAGGAGGTCTCTAGCTTGGTGTGAATATCACAAAAGTATTCAAAAGTATGGCAGACCGAAGCTGACACCTAGAGGCATCCATCCTCTACATCAGGTTCTAGGTAGCATTCCTTTGTACCGCCATAACTTGTTCAACAGCACAATTAGGAGCATGCAAAAGTCCAGAAATATTTCCAGATTGTTCTATAAGGCATTATTCCTCCAATGCCCATCCCAAATCCCCAATCTTTATTTTGAGGGTTCTAGCACTAGATCTCAGCTCACAGAGAGTTAGAGAAGGCAAGACTAATTAGGCAGATAAGCAAAGAAAGGAGAGCATTGCTGAGGTGCAAAGTTGGTGAGGCAGGTCTAACTGATGAGGGTCCAAGATGGTCAACATTCATCTATCTCAAATGCTATTCGTCTGTCTCCCTCCTTGAGTGAACTCCTGTCTTGCTGTTCTATTACTGTGAATAGACACAATGACCAAAGTAACTTTTATAAGGAAGCATTTAATTAGGGGCTTGCTTACAGTTTCAGAGTGTTAGTTCACAGCTACTGAGGTGTTGAGTATGGAGGCAAACTGCTGGTGTGGTACTGAACAGTAGCTGAGAATTCAATCTAATCAGCAGGTTGCAAACAGGGGGACACTGTGGGCCTGATATAAGTTTTTAAAACCTCAAAGCTCACACCCCTTCCAGAAAGGCTATGCCTAATCCTTTCATACAGTTTCACTAACTGGGCACCAAGCATTCAAACACATGACCCTATGTGGGTTGTTCTCATTCACAGTACCACATACTAACCTCCCGACCCCATGGGCTTATTGGCACATCATAATGCAAAATGCATTCAGTCCAACACCAAAAGTCCTCATAGTCTTTCCCAGTCTCAAAATCATTTAAAAAGTTTAAGGCAGAATCCCAGCGCTCTCTGGGGCAGGGGCAGGTGGACGCTGTACCTGACCACTTCCACGGCTCCTGCTGAGGGAAACCCCGCCACGACCTCGAACTGAGCGAACCAACTGCTGAGGTCTCAGAGGGGCGGATTCGGACCCCGCCCAGAGGTCAGGAGGGGGCTAGAGGCCTCAGTGCCTTTATCCCAGCCTGGGAG
>PVIH01021017.1:0-30797 GCA_004025045.1 Sigmodon hispidus | reverse complement strand
TGCTTCCAACTTTAGGTATATATTTTCCTTCTCAGGTCTTGACGGTGTTGAAGATTAGATAGTTGAGGTTGTTATTACTTCACATTCCAGCAAAGACACTCAAGTCTTAGAACTCTATTATTTAGGATAAACAGCCTTAAAACAATCCCTGTACATTTTTTTTGTATCAACATTTTAGATATTAAATTGCACTTTGTAGGTGTTTGCTAGCGGTAGTTTGACCTCACTTATGTTAGTTCCTTCCTCTTTCCCACACACTGTCTTATGCTAATCCCTGTAGTATGTAGTTTTATACCTAGTTTAGAACCTTCCTATTTAGATAAAATGGGGAGATGTAGCGGGAATCCCGGATTGTATGGGAGAGGCGGTGCTTCCGGCCCAGCGCGCGTGGCGGCGTAAGGGGAGGCGGTGCTTCCGGCCCCAGCGCGCGGCTCCGTACGGCAGTGGCTAGGCGCGTTGCTAAAACTTTCTTTTGCTCGTGATTCTAACAAAATAAATCTTATTTAAAACATATCTATTGGTGGCGGGTTTCTTCCGCGATACATGTGGACAAGATTTCTGAATTGATTTTTAAAGGAAAATTAAGACTTCATCAATTGACCAAAATGAACCCAGCAGAAACTGTTATACCTTTAACTAATGAAGAAATTGGCTAATTTTGAGTAGAAAGTGAACCTTGGCAAAGAGCCTGCAGTAATTTTTTTTGGGAGATGTTAGCAACAGCAAAAGAATTGAATTTATAAAGGGAACTAACTGGATTCTTCCTTGTGTTGTATGGGATACACCAATTTCTGGAGCACCTACATTTTGTATTTATGCAAAAAAATCAGGAAAGGCAGGTTACAAATCAGAAAATGAAAACAAAGTGGCTCAAAGTCCTTATAATTCTGTTCAAAAGTCAGAATTATATGCTATCTTGTTGGTATTAATGAATTTTGCCAAACCTCTTAACATAGTCACTGACTCTATGTAGAAAGAGTTGTTTTACACATTGAAACTCCTGATTTTATTAATGGTGGGTCAGAATTAACTTCATTATTTATTTTGTTACAAGAAATAATCAGGACTAGGAATCATCCCTTCTATATAACACACATCCCATACATGTCTGCCAGGTCCTTTTAGCACAAGGTAATGATGAAATTGATAAATTATTAATGGGAACGAAATGTGCTAGACGCCTCAGAGTTTCATGAAAAACATAATGTCAATAGCAAAGGATTCAAAAAAGATTTCTCTATTGTGGAGACTAAAGTCCCTCCACTTTGAGACCTGGAGCTATTTTTGGAGCTGAGAACTTTCTAAGCACTTAGGGCCTAGTGCTTAAGATCCCAGGCAATCACGGGTCCAGGAGCCCAAGGTCCTGAGACTCCAAGGTTATTTCGGCCCAGCTGGGAGGCATTCTCTCCCCATCCTAAAGCAACTAATCAGCCAGCTGCCTAATGAAACTCTCTGTGAGCTCTCACCACCCCAGCCTGATAACAGCATTCCCATAGTCTTATGTTTGGTCTTTGCTTTGAAAGGGCTTGCTCTCAGATAGAAGGGGAGATCAGCTTTTATGATCACAGCTCCTGCTGAACAGTTGAGGTAATAAACCTTGCCTGCACTCGCTTGGGTGTTGGTGTGGTTCTGGAAAGAGTCTCTGGAGTTCCCTGAGACTCTGGTACAACATCTATCACTTGGCAACAAGCCAAAGAAATTGTAAGATGTGCTACCTGTTCCTTCTAAAACAAAACTCCATTGCCAGCAGGGAGTAACCCTGAAGGTATACATAGAAATGAAGTCTGGCAGATGGATGTATTTCATTTTACTGAATCTGAAAAATTAAGATATGTACATCATACAATAGATACATTTTCAGAATGTCAATGGGTAATTGCTTTGAGTTCAGAAAAGGCTGATTCTGTAACCACACATTTGCTGGAAGTTATAGCCATCATAGGGATAGCTATAGAGATTAATACAGACAATGCTCCAGCATATGTCTCTAGTAAAATGAAACAATTTTTTTGCTTATTATAATATAACGCATATCACAGGAATACCACATAGACCTATAGGGCAAGCAGTCGTAGAGAGATAAAATTGAATTCTAAAGGAGATGCTAAATAAACAGAAAGGTGTAACAAAGACCCCTAGAAATAAGACTACATAATGCTTTCTTAACTTTGAATTTTCTCAATGCTAATCAGAAAGGAAAAACAACTGCTGAAAGGCATTGGGCTATAGAAAAAACAGCTGAGCTATATCAGCCTGTCTATTTCAAAGTTGTACTGACCCCAAAATGAAAGGCAGGCAATGTGCTACATTGGGGAAGGGGTTTTGCTTTTGTTTCCACAGATGAAGAAAGTTATGGATACCATCAAAATTAATAAAGACTCGATTTGAACCAGAGAATCTTCATGAAGGTAAGAAATGATGGCTCATCCATCCCTATTACAATTCCTTCTTTTAAAGCTTTTTATTTATTTATTATGTATACAGTATACAAAAGAGGGTACCAGATATTATTATAGATGGCTGTGAGCCACCATGTGGTTGCTGGGAATTGAACTCAGGACCTCCAGAAGAACAGTCAGTGTTCTTAACCACTGAGCCATCTCTCCAGCCCCTACAATTCTTTAAGTTGTAGGAAAAAACAAAGGGTTGGAGTAGGTTTTTGGTTTTGTCTTTATAGAAAACCAGAAATACCCATCTTCCAGAAGTTAACGGACCTTGGGCATCTACACATCTACATCAGAAGGAAGGCTATCCAGAAAAATTTAGAAGCAAAAGAATATTGGACCTATTGGTACCAATATACTCTACAGGGTAAAATCTCATTTCTTTATCTCTATATCTCTTTATTTGTAAGAAAAGTTGAAGTCCCAGTTTAATTATAAATTAAGGCTGGCTTTAGAGTTGGAGTGTGGCCCTCTCCTTCTCTAAACCCAAGCATACTTGTTAAAGGAAATTGCAAAATCTTGGTATCATATCAGAAGAGTCATCTCATATGGAACAGAAGAATAACTGAAAATAAGGCACTATTCTATTGTTACTAATCCTATGCTGAATAAATACTTCTATTATTTAGCTTCTTGTACATTGTGTTGTGTTTTAGTCTTTTATCAGTTTTCAACTGTGATCCATGACAATGCCTAATTGTGAATTTGAAACATCCAAAAGGAAGATGGGGCCCCACAACAGAGATTTCATATGGACTATGACAAATCTACTAGGCTGACAAATATCAACCAAAGATCGGATTTGGACCACAAACTGCTCAGGGCAATTTCAAGGTGGCTAGCTGAGATGAACCAGCTTCACAGACTACTCTAGCCAGAAATTGAGACAAGCTGTCCACTTTCCTGTTATGCAGAGGACAACAAATGATACAAATGATACAGCTACTTATTTCAGGACTTGACAGTTAACTTTTCCTTTTAGGGATCCCCTAAAGAAGCTGTCACCCCCAGACAGTAGGAAGTAAATTTAAGAACCTGGTGCCCATATTCCCAAGAAGTGGGTGAGTTGTTATTGATCTTTCAGTGTGTTATGGATGATTCTCATTGTTTAGGGTAGTTGGTTAAAAAATTTTTTTATTGGTTATGGTTAGAAAAAAGCTAAACAAGAGAGATGAAATTCAGGGTTCTTGTTTTTAAAAAAAGAAAGAAAAAAGGAATACAGATATCATAGAATATAAGGGTAGTTTATTGAATCGACTTTTAAGAAGCAATTACTAGCTTTAATTGATTTGATTTTTTGTATATTGTATCTAAATTGTGTATGTTGATATAAAGTTGAGGCTAATTTGTTACTGTACATCTATCTCTATGTTCAAGGATTATATTTACACAGTTCATCTAACAATGTAATATAAATTGCTAGTCCATGAAAGTTATTATTAGCATCCAATTAGGATATAAAGAAATGCAAGTTAGTAGTTAGACATTACAATCAAACTTATAGTCATATTAGATATGTTTTCAAGATCAGATATATTTTAGATGAACAGATCTTCAAATACTTCAGAGATCTATAGAATATGGCATATAAGATATTTTAAAATGTAGGTTCTTATTATTTTCATGACAGTGGGACATCTGCTTCTAGCAACACCAATCTATTTCAGAGATTATGGACATCAAAGAAACTCCTCCATATGAATTGACCTTCTTTGTGACAAAAGTTAGCCACTGGGAAAGAAAGTTCTCTTGCCTTGACTGCTGACAGTTATGATGTTCAAAATGGACAAGCAGGTGACACACAAAAATGAATGTCCAAACCTTGCCAAGACAAGGTAGGAAGGACTTTGGGAATATTCTGCTTCACAGAGATGTTTGTCAGACATGCTATGCCTATAGGCCGAAGATGGATGCTTCAACAATACAGAAGAACCTTGCGTGACTGTCCAGGCAGCCAGCTGTTTCTTCTTTAAAAAAAAAAAATTCATTTTTACTTTATGTGAATTGGTACTAGGTCTTGAAGTTAGAGACAGTTGTTAGCTGTCATGTGGGTGCTACAAATTGAACCAGGGTCCTCTAGAAGAGCTCTTAACTGAGCCATCTCTACAGCCCAGCTGTTTCGTTTGTTACATTTTTTGGCAGTTACTTGCTTGCCCATGCTATTTATTTAATATTAATATTACTTAATATTAATATTATTTCCTTCTTGGGTCTCTGAGGGATTTGAAGATGAGATAGTTATAGTTTTCTAGTGATACTTTTAGAATAGAAACTCACAAGTTAAAGTATGTAAGTTTTAGAGACATCAAAATATAGTTTTCAGTTAGTAATACAAGTTAGATACAAAGAAGATTAGGTACTATCCTTTGAACTCACCAAAATAGGATAAATAATGAAATATTTTCTTTGACTTTGTCAATTGTTAGTGGACTGAACATTACTCATGTAATTATTGTTTGTATATATTATATATAATTATTGTACCTACTGTATATGGTTTTTCTTATGTTAGTCATAACCTTTTTTATTTTTGACACAAAAGGGGATATGTTATATATTTAATAAAACCAGTCTGGAATATCAGAGAAGAGATCCACCCACATTCAAGTCAGGCAGAGGTAGTGCACATCATTAGTCCCATCACTTGGGAGGCAGAGATCATTCTGGATCTCTTTGACTTCAAGGCATAACAGAGCAGTGGAAAAATCACACCTTTAATCCCAGCATGAGGATCCAGAGAATCTCTGTGAGTATAAGGCCAAACAGTGATGGCACATGCCTTTAATCTCAGTTGGGGGGGGGACGGACACGACACCCAGGAGTGGTGACCTACACCTTTAATCCTATCAGACCTGAGTTTGAGGCCAGCTTGGTTTACAGAGGGAATTCCAGGCTCCCAGGCAGGCAGTGATGGTGACCTACACCTTTAATTCCATAACTCCAGAGACAGAGATCTTTCTGTGTTTCTGTGAATTCAAGGCCTAAATACCAAATAGTAGTAGCTCACGCCTTTAATCTTAACCTGGACAAGAAGGTATTTAGGCAGGCGTAGGAAGACAGATGAGACATTAGAAGCTACAAAGACTAAGGCTGAGGAAGCTGGAAGACAGCTGGGTGAGATTTTACTGTGGTGTTTTTCTCTTTAAAATTTCAGTCTTTCCCTGATATTTGTCTCTGAGTTTCTTTTAATACAAACAGAATTCATGTAACACATAACTCTAGCTCCAAGGGGTCCAACACCCTCTTCTGAACTTTAGGGACATCAGCACACATACACATAAGAGAAAGATGCTATAAGACCAATTAATACGCTGTCCATATTTTTTTAATAATACTTACTCTGAAACAGTCTTCTGTAGGTACTTAGCACTCTGTGTAGCCAAGAATGACCAGAGCTTTGTCCTTCCATCTACCAAGTGCTCTACTGTACCCAATTTTTATACAGTGCTGGGAAACCTAATATCTTGTAACCCTTTTAAAAATATAATATTTAATATGAAAGAAGAGATGAGGAATGCTGGGGATTGAAGTTGAAGAGATAATGGAGGAGATAGGAGAAAGGGTAGATTAACCAAAACTAAGGATGTATGAAAAACTTACATTAATGAGATTCATTAATTTGTAAGCTAGTTACAACATATTTTTAAAGGATTTTGAATAGAGATACCCTGTGTTCAGGGGTGATAACAATAGTGCTCCCAGAAGACACGAGTTATTTATTAAAAGTAAGGTGCTATGTGGGATACTTCTGATCAGGGAGTCCCAGGAGTTTCTAGAACAGCCAGGTATAGTTTTCTACTATAACTGTGTTATAAGACCCCTATGCTGAAGACATCACACATTTTGTTGTAAGACATAAGAGAAATTGACCTAAAGCTGACCAGAAAACTTGCTTTCTATTGGCTACTATTGGCCTGCTTCATACTTTCTAGTTCCATAAATGATACAAGCCAATGAGAGAGAAAAGTGGTCTTAGTCCTGGACCATGCATGCTACAATAACAATCTTCTAGGTACTATTGCACCAACTGATACAATAATGGCATGAGTATTGTGGAGGTAACCAACTGCTTTCTGATAGGATTTAAGGCTAGTTTCTGTTGTAGAACATTTCTGGACCTGTTTGGGCCAGAAAGTTGGACCTGGCCCGCGGCAGCTTTTATCCCCCAAAGAAATGAATCAGAAACTTATATTAACTTCATACTGTTTGGCCTATGTGTCAAGCACATTACTAGCTAGCTCTTTCATCTTAATTCCCATTTCTAGTAATCTACCTGCCACGTGTCCTGGCCCGGGGCTCACCTGGATTCCTTACATGGCTCTTCTTCGAGGGCCAGATGGAGACTAACTGACTCCACCCTCCTCCTACCTGTCTCTCCTCTGTTCTTCCACCAACTTCTACCGTGCTCTACATAGGCCAAAACAGTTACTTTATTTGCAGCATACAAAGAACATTTCCACCACAAGTTTAACAGAAGTAATTTATGCCTGATATTGTAAATATGGTTGAAGTCTGGGTAGTTATAAGCCCCAAGGGCAAAGTGCCTACTGTTAATATTTTGTTAAATGGTCTTGCCAAATGGCCTTCTAAATGTTTGTGCCCATAAATCTTTGCTGCTCTCGACCATGGCCAGAGGCTTCTTGTCTACAGTTGGCAACGGTTAATGCAGGGAATCATAACTGGTCAAAGGGCTGTGGATAGGTGACTGTAAAACGCTGAACCCTAAATGGGACATCTATATCAACCTTATCTAGGCTCAGGGAGCATCAAGGAAGAAGGGGCAGAAAGAATAAGTGTGGTGGATGGGGAAGAATGGTGTGAAATACTGTCCTTTGGACATGGCATGGCCACTGACTTTACAGCAGCTATACTTACCTGCACAAGATCAAGCCAGCTCAAATGCAGATGAAATGAGAAAGTATCCATGAAACCTTACCTCTGCAGAGGACCTACTGGCAACTGACGGCTGCTGGGGAGGGGAGAGCTACTTCATACTTTGAAGGTAACTATTTTCCAGTAGATGGCTCCACACCAAGTAGACATAAAGTTGAGAGGATCTGTGGAAAAGTGAGAAAATGGTGGATGGGTATGATCAAAATACATTCTACACATGTATAAATTTCAGAAATAATAAATTTTAAATATTATGTTAAAAAAGACTCATAGGACTTTGAGAGAGGCATTCTGAGAGCATTGTCAGCTATTCTAGAAGATCTCAAAGGTGGGAGAGGAAGTCAGTGGTGCTAAAGTATTAGCAGCCCTGATGCTGTTCCTTCCAGACAGAAGTAAGGCAGGTCCCTCCATCAGCAGGAGAGTAAATAACACCAGAGAGAAATGAGCCACAGAAGAGATAGATCCCTATAGAGAAGCTATTATTTTATTCAGCCAACCTTTTTAACAAGGTAGCTAAAAAAACAAAAATCTCTGTTGGGAGAGCGCTGCTGTAGTTGAGCACTTGTGTACCATTCTTGTGAGGCTGGGGTCTATCTAGTCTACATAATGAGTTCCAGGCCAGCAAAAAGTGGATTGCTTTAAAGACTGCTAAAGGACAGTGAATTGGGCCAGAAAACTCCACGGAGGAGACAGTCATGGAGGCTGAAGATGAACTGGGTGTGAGAAAAAGCATTGACAAAAATGACAGGCACTTGAATGGTGGACAACATGAGCAAATTGAGAGTAATACAGCCCTTTCATTCTCCCTGATAAGTGTAGAAATGGCATCAGACAGCAGCCCTCTGAGAAGGGAGCAGGCAGGTAGGTATGTCCATTAGTCTCCACATTGGCAGAGCGCTTAAGGTGCTGAGTCTTAATTATCAGTTTAATGAGATTAAGTGTCTCCATGGAAATAGATCTTAGGTGTGTCTATAAGAGCATTTCCAGGAAAGTTTACCTGAGGAGGAAAAAGACACCTGAATGTATGTGTGTGTTTGGGGAGGAGTTGCCGTTCTGTGGAGTGGGGACCTGGACACATGAAAAGGAAGAGTATAAAGCAAGGTGAACAGCACTCATCATTACTACCTGACTGCTGGTGTCATGTGACCACCCTACATACCATCATGGCTTCCCAGTCCAGATACTGACTGTCTCCACAAGTGGTGAGTCAGAACAAGTCCTTCCTCCCTGAACTGCCTTTGTTACTTTTGTTGTTTTGTTTTGTATTTTTGCAAGGAGAAAAATACTTAATGTAATTCTTTACTGTGGAAACTGCATAAGGGCCTGGGCATGTGGGGAGTCTGGGCAACAGCTGAAGCCACGCCTGGGCCTTGCTTTGGAATTATATTGGTGGTAGTGGTGGTTGGTTGGTTTGATTTTGAGAAAGGATCTTATAGATTTCTGTGTAGCCTCTGCTGGTTTTCAATTCCCAATCCTTCCTGCCTTTACCTCAGGTCTGTGTCCTCATGCCAAGCTGTTTGTTTGTTCTATAGGACACATAGGCCCTTCTTTGTCAGAAGCATGAAAATTTGTTTGCAGGGACTCATGGGCAATAAAGCACTGCTGGGTCCCTAGGTTAAACATACCCAAAGCCGCACACACTACCTCTATTTGTTTCTTTTTAAAATGTATCCTTATGTCTTTTGCCATAAGTATTAGGTGCCCCAGAAATCCAATTACAGACAGTTGTGAGCTACAGTGTGGGTGCTGGGAATTGCACCTGAGTCCTTTGGAAGAGCAGTCAGTGCTCTTAACCACTGAGCCATCTCTTCAGCCGCTGCTACATTGTATTTGTAATGACATTTATTATGCTTCTAGCCTGACCTCTGCCACCCCTGCATCATGGGTTTTGTCTCATTAGAAATTAGACGGCTTAGAAGTGGTGCTTTTCCCCATGTCAGTTTATCTGTTTAAGGTCCATGCCAATATCCTCTCACCCATTTTTTTCCACTCAGAACACTGATTTTTATTTACCTAACTTCATTCTGTGGAGGAGGGGATGATCTGATGACCCTGAGTCTTCCCAGATCCAGGGCTAGAGGTGTGGCTGAGCTAGGGGGCTTAAGTCTAAGGCCTGAGGCTTCTCAACCCTCAGGCATTCTTATGCCTCCCAAGCTCTGAGTTATTCTTTTACATTACACCAAGGAATTTCTGGCATCTCAGTTTCAATTAGCATGGGTGAGAGAGAGTAGACCAAGGAGGCTGGGCCCCCTTTGCACACTGGTGACAATAACTCAGGATTGGCCAGATTTCTCTCACTTATTTTTACAGTTGCTTCAAAATATTCACAGGTGCTTATGGACAAAGGTGGGCACAGTCACTTGCCAGGATCCCAGCATTAGCTCAGGGACAGGACAGGGCAGTGTCCCCCAGGATCCCAGCATTAGCTCAGGGACAGGACAGGGCAGTGTCCCCCAGGATCCCAGCATTAGCTCAGGGACAGGACAGGGCAGTGTCCCCCAGGGTCCCAGCATTAGCTCAGGGACAGGACAGGGCAGTGTCCCCCAGGGTCCCAGCATTAGCTCAGGGACAGGACAGGGCAGTGTCCCCCAGGGTCCCAGCATTAGCTCAGGGACAGGACAGGGCAGTGTCCCCCAGGGTCACATTTACTTCCCCTCCTTCTTCTCATCTTCCACAATCTATTTTGATTTTTTTAAAGATTTGTTTTTATTTTAATTATGTGTAGGTGTGTGGCTATATGAGCTGTGTTCACATTGCTGCTAAGTGCCCTTAAAAACCAGAGCTGCCCCCTGGATCTGGAGTTATAGACAGTCATGACCCATGATGTGCTGGAAATGAACTCAGTGGAAAAGCACTGTGACCTAAAACCAAGGGCCTCAGACATAACACTTAGGTATTGTAGACAAATTATGAAAAAAAAGAGACTTATACTGTGGTGATATATATTCAATAAAAATAGTCTGGATATCAAGGAGATAGAGACACAGAGCAGGCACTTGTTCCCACCGGCTCCTCAGGCTGTCACGAAATCTCCACTGCAGCTTCCCTTTCCTCAGACCACCAAGCAAGGGTCTGGGAAGGCTGAAAAACTTTTTTTAAAAAAAGATTTATTTATTTATTACATATATAGAAGATGGTACCAGATGTCATCATAGACGGTTGTGAGCCACCATGTGGGTACTAGGAATTGAACTCAGGACCTCTGGAAGAACAGTCAGTGCTCTTAACCTCTGAGCCATCTCTCCAGCCCCAAAACTTTGTTTTTTGTTTTAAAAAAAATTTTTTTAAAGCTAAGATTAAAGGTGTTGGTCACCACTCTGGATCTATGGGTGACTCTCTTTTGATATTTTAGACTGATTGTATTAAATATATCACCACAAATTGCAGTCCTCAAATATAGCCTAGACTATGGAACCAATCTGCCAATCTTTGGAGGTGCGTGTGTATGTGTGTGTCTGTGTGTGTGTCTGTGTGTGTGTGTATGTGTGTGTGTATGTGCATGTGTATGTGTGTGTATAAACATAAACACCTTTGTTAGGTTCTTTTGTATTTTTGCAAAGAGAAAAATAACTAATGTAATTCTTTACTGTGGGAACTGCATGAGGACATAAACATGAAGGTATAAACATACATACACATATAAACTGGGTATACACATATACATAAACGCTTTCTTTACTTGTTACATTTTTATGTGTATGAGTGTTGTGCCTGTGTGTGTCTCTGCACCATATGTGTGCAGTGCCCATAGAAGCCCAATGAAGTGTTGAACCCCTGAGACCTGAGTTACAAGAATTCTGAACTGCCTTGTGGGTAAGGTAACTGCTGAGCATCTCTCCACCCCCAGAGGGAAGCTTTACAGTGATATAAGCATAGTCAGTCAGATTTGTTTGGAGTTTGTAGACTAAGAAGAGATCAATGAGATGTTGGCTAGCTTTCTTCAAGGTTGCTTAGTCAGCTCTTCACTAGTTTTGTTTTATTATTATTATTATTATGAACAAAGAAGTCACACTTTCTATCCTTGTGTAAAGAGCATAAAATGGAAGTCCTTTGGACAAGTTTAGGCTAGCCTGAGTGACATAATTTAATGTGTGAAGACATAGATAGAGGTGCAGAGGGGAACAAAGATAAACAAAAGGTTACCCTCCTAGCACTCCACCCAAGCCCACTCTGGCTATCAGGAGTTACAGAGTGAAAGGCCGAGATAGATAAGGTAAAAAGGATTACCTCACCCAGTTGCTAGGGTGATGCGGCCTGGCCACCGAATTAACATATTAAGGGAGAGCAGACCCAAAGCTGCTAAGTTTTTGACCCGAGCTTCACGGCTGAAGTAAAGGGGACTCCAGCCAGCCCTCAGAAGCTACCACCTGGAAACTCTGAGGAGGCTCTGCAGTCAAACTCCCTCCGACCCTGGTCGACTCCCGGGACGCTAAAAGACCAGATCCCATATCCTAGGCACAGGGAGACAAGGCTCCGAGTGAATTGCCGCCCGAACAAGCGACTGAGGCCTGACTATACCCACCCCGTCGGGCATTGACAGAAAGTGTGGACATAGCGGCGAAAAAGGTCATATTAATGTGTGATTAATGTGTTTGATGTGGATTGTGTATTCTGAATAAGCATCAGTAAAAGGTTATTGAACCGCCATTGAGTGTCTGAGCTTTCTGTCCAATTCGTCTCCAGCTGACCACTGGGGAAGTGCCTGAGATTTTGCTCGTGACACCTTGTATATCCTTATTCAAGGTCCCTTCCCCCTCCCACCACATCAGGTCATTCTTTCTTCTCCACAACTCCCCATTCCCTCTCTGGGCAGGCAGCAGGCAGTCCCATGGTCCCACTGACCCAATATTGCTTAGTTCAGTGTCTACTCCTGGCAGATCCAGTTTTCTCCCCCCTCCCTCAAGAGTGAGTCAGGTGTTCCTCTAGGGGGAGTGGGATGCAAGGAGTCGGTCCAGGGTGTTTCTGATCCCAAGCTGTTCAGTGGTTGTGGTTTGCACCTTTGGCATGCTTTGCTTTTTTCTTGTTTGTTTGTTTAGAGACCACTAATGAGTGAGAACATCCCCTGCTTATCTTTCTGAGTTTGTGATACCTCACTCAGGAGGATATGCTCCAAATCCATCCATTTGTCTGCAAATTTTAGAATATCATTTTTTCTTACTGCTGAGTAGTACTCCATTGTATAGATATACCACAGTTTGTTAATCCATTCTTCAGTTGAGGGGCATCTAGGTTGTTTCCAGGTTCTTGCTATTACAAATAATGCTGCTATGAACATAGTTGAGCTAATACCTTTGGAGTGTGAATGTGCTTCTTTAGGGTATATACCCAGAAGTGGTATTGCTGGGTCCTTGGGGAGATTGATTCTCAATTTTCTGAGAAACCCCCATATTGCATTACAAAGTGGCTGAACAAGCTTACACTTCCACCAACAATGGAGAAGTGTTCCCCTTGTTCATCCTCTCCAACATAGGCTGTCATCTGTGCCTTTTATCTTAACCAATCTAACAGGTGTTAGGTGGTATCTCAAAGTTGTTTTGATTTGCATTTCTCTGATGGCTAAAGATGAAGAGCACTTTTTCAAGTGCCTTTCAGCCATTCATAGTTCCTCTGCTGAGAATTCCCTTTTTAGATCTGTACCCCATTTTTTGATAGGGTTATTCAAGGTTTTGGGCTCTAAATTCTTGAGCTCTTTATATATCTTAGAGATCAGTCCTCTATCACTTGTAGGGTTGGTGAAAATCTTTTCCCATTCTGTAGGCTGGCGTTTTGTCTTATTGACAGTGTCCCTGGCTTTGCAGAAGCTTCCCAGCTTCAGGAGATCCCACTTATTGATTGTTGGTCTTAGTGTCTGTGCCACGCCTCGATCAATCGCTGGTTCGGGCCAATCACTCGGGACTCTTTCCCTGGGCCTGTTTCTGGTCTGGTCAAGCCTCAATCAATCGCTCGGAACTCTTCCCTCAGGCCTGTCTGGTCTGGTCAAGCCTCAATCAATCACTCGGAACTCTCTGGACCGGGAATCGGAGGGAGTCTCATCCTCCTGGTAGCTGCTGTCAGTGTAGCAGTGTGGCAGTCTGTTCTCAGAGCAGGTGAGCTGAAGTCGCTGTATTTATACTACTAAGTAAACAACTCGTACTTTTCTGCCTAACATCTGCTTATCACACTCTGCATAAACAACTTTGCATCTGGTTATCACACTTTAAGTAAACACGCTTTTCTCAACTTGTTTTTCTGTACAAACATGTTTTCCTCAATTTGTTTTTCTCATTTTAAACATCAAAATATTTTCCTCATTCTTATCTCACTTCACACAAGTTGTATTACGTCACCGGTGGCTACTCTGCCTTGCCCAAAAGCTTCCATTTTATGCTACTTACAGCCCCTTAGGGGGCTGGGATTACACAGTGGGTGCTTAGTAAAGATGCGCTTTTGATCGCCAATGTGAATGAAGGTGAAAAGATGGCTCACGGAGCTCTCAAGGACTTTTGAGGAGATTTTTGGATCAAGTCTGCCAAATCTGTAAGGGACTTTGAGTAGGAAGTAATTTTAATAAAGCATTGGCTTCTTTGGCCACTACCTTACAGGGCGTTGGGGTAGCTGCCTTCCCAGAATGTAGCTGGCATTTGACCTGGGCTGATGCTGAAGGACATTCAGGTCCCCTTTACCTCTGGGGCCGGAAAGTGCTTCAGGCAATGTTTGTGGTTTTAACTACAGAACTCAAAGAATGCTGGCTGATTGGGGGTAGGGGGTGATGCCCATCCAGTGGCAGAGAAACACGTGGTTCAGCAAGTTCCTGTCGAGAAGAGAGAGCTAAAAAATTTTTTCTTGGGGGCCCGAGGCCACCAGGTTCTTGGGGAGCCATGCATGCTTGTGCAGGCTGCCATCCCATTGGCTGATGCTGGTGGCATAAGGCATGCACACACGCGGGCGCTTCCGAGCGAGTGCAAGGGACCAGCGGAGCCCTCACCGCTGAACATGCTGGCCCTGGCAGCTCCGGAACCAGATCAGGAGCCCATGCCTTTTAATGTAGATTTTGCTCAGCCTTTGATGCTGATTATCTTTCCTTTGAAGCATGGTCCTGCTGGAGTTCTTTGGCAGATGGGACCTATTCTTTGGGTACATGCTCATGCCTCCACTGCTAAAGTTCTTCTTCTGTCTTATCTCTTAGCTGTATTAAATGTAATTCATAAAGGATTTGGGCTAAGCTTGAAGACATTTGGCACTGCACTGCATGGGGTTATTGCACCTTATACTGAAGAGAGTTACAGTGGCTACAAGCCACCAATTCAGAATGGATTACACTTTTTGTACTTCAGAGCCTTCCTTTAACCTCTGTTGCAGGCTGGTGGAGGGGGGGGGCCTCCTGGGCAGCCAAGGTGCTTAGCATAGAAATGAAGGTGAGGCCTCAGGCTGCCCAACAGGTTCCTGAGTGGGGTGGACCCCGATACTCACCATATTCTAGGTACAGGCATTTGCTTACATGGAGGTCCTTAAAAGAAATTAAAACAGATAATGGCCCTGCCTACACTAGTCAAGGTTTTGCCAAATTTTGTATTTCCCATAAGACTGAGATTCCTTATATCCTCAGGGCCAGGCCATTGTGCAGCGCTCTCATCACACTCTTTACAACAAAGAAAGGGGGCTGGAGAGATGGCTCAGCAGTTAAGAACACTGATTGCTCTCCCAGAAGACCAGGGTTCAATTCCTAGCACCCACATGGCAGACTCACAACTGTCTGTAGTTCCAGTTCCCAGTTCCAGGCAAACACAAAGGCAAATAAATAAATAAAAGTTAAAAAAAAGAAAAAAGAAAGGAGGAATATGCTGCCATGCCCAAAGACCATTTATTCTTCTTTTTTATTTTAATTTTTTTAAACTGTGGATTCTCAGTCGTGTACTGAAGCTAATAGACATTGGAGGCTTAGCAACGTGATCTTACCTCAGGTCAAATGGAAAAATCTGGATGATGGCACTTGGTATGGACCAGACCCAGTTTTGGTGTGCGGGAGAAGGTCTGTTTGTGTTTTTCTACAGGATGCAGACAATGTTTGGGTGTCTGAGAGGTTAGTCTGCACTGTGGACACTCCTGGTCAGCAGTCTCCCGAAATGTTTTTAAGATGGTAAAGAATCCCCCATCGCTGATGCCATCAGGGCTGGATAACTCTGTCTGGCCCCTTCTTCTGTTCATTAATTATTCCATGGGGAAGCCTGCTATTCTGGCTGACTTGTCTGAGGCCAATTTTTCTATGTGTGGAATCTTACTGGGATTCCTATGTTTTTGATGCCCTCAATGTTAACTCTAGTATGAGAGCCTATCTTGGGCTCCCCAAGTCAGTCGATGCTGGCTGGGTAGTACGGGCTTTGAGTGGAGTTTGCCATACTGTGAGCTGACTGTATTGTGGCATTTTCCTGGATGCTTACACCATCTATAAATACCTCTGGTGCTGGGGTCCTTGGCCACCATTGCAGTTATGTATGCCACCTATTTTAATGGAACTACCAGATGGAATGAGTGATTATCTTCATTCTTTTTTATAAATGATTCTTCTAATGTGTCTGGAGTTTTAAACTGTTCTAAGGAAGAGTGTCACCTGAAGAGCTGCTGGGGACCTGAAAGAATGGCCATGGTGCTTCCTGTGAAAGACCCTTTGAGACCCCAGCCCCAACAACTGACACAGGAATCATTGGCTGTAATTAACAAGAGGTTATTTTAATACACAGGTGCCTGTGGGCGATCAGCAGCTTCAGCTAACTGAGCGTGAGGGTACAAAGAACAGCCCCCTTTTATACCGAGAGAGAGAGAGAGAGAGAGAGAGAGAGAGAGAGAGAGAGAGAGAGAGAGAGACTGACTCATCAGCTTGAACATCTGGTTAGGGTTAAGATTAGACACTCGAGGTCTCTTCACCCTCCTGTGACCTTCCTTATCTCTTTCCAAAGGCCCTAACTGTCGGTTTCTTGATTCACTGAAGCTTTGCCCACAAGATGACTCCCTGCTAATTGGCCAAATGGCCTTGTGGAAAATTTTCACTGTTTTGATTTGAGGTTGGAGCCTTTCACCTGTACCTGTCCTGTTTCCAGAGACTGACTCTCAGCTTATCTTACATCAACCCAAGAGGGATTCTGGGATTCCTGTAGCCACTGCTGCAGGCTTTGCCCTGAGTCAAACACAGTAGATACCCTCCCTGGGCAGGTTGCAAATGCCCTGACCATGTAGAACAATTTTAATAAGGGAATACCAGAGTTTAATTTGCAATTGGCCATAGTTCAGGAAGAATTTGATTGTATGTTTTTTTTTTTTTTTATTTTAACCCAAAGCTTTTTTATTATAACTAAAAGCCTCCAGTTCACAGGCAGACTTTTAGGACTGGCCTGGCACCCTTTCTTTAGGGGTGCTTCTTTGCACAGGAAGCATTGTCCTGATGCTGTACTGAAGAGCTAGCATAAAACTCAGGCTCAGGTCAGTTTTGTCACACGACAGCTGTTATTTTTTCTGGTTCAAGAGAAGCATGATGTTCAGATTTGGCTGAGTTTGGCCAATAGTGAATAATGAGCCAATGATGGGCAAGGCTTAGGGGGTAGCCTCAACCTAAGACAAGATGTGTGTTTGTGACCTGGGCACCATCCCATGACTGGTAAGATGGGTAACAGGTTATCTGATATCCCGGCCACCTAAAACAGGCCTGTTCATTTTATTATTGGAAGGGAACATGTAGGCCCCTGCTCTGACCTTCACCTGTACTCTGAGCCTTGAAGGACAAGCCTATGGATTGCTAGCTGCATTCCATGCTCCACGCCCTGTCTGGTATGTTCCTGTCTTCCTGCCTGGAGGGGTTAGATGAGGAAGCTTCAGCTTCCTCAGTTTACCTGGTCAGTAATTTTCCTGAGGAACCGGTGTGCTATGACCTGAAAGCACTGGGTATATAAGACTGAGATTGACCTTCAATAAATGCGAATGACCCAAGCATCTGTGTCCTTTTTTTTTTCTTTTTAAAGATGTATTTATTATGTGTACAGAAGAGGGTACCAGATGTCATCTTAAATGGTTGTGAACCACCATATGTTTGCTGGGAATTGAGCTCAGGGCCTCTGGAAGAACAGTCAGTGCCCTTAACCTCTGAGCTATCTCTCCAGCCTGTGTCTGTGACTTGTCAATCTTTGACCTGCTACATTTGTTCTGTTTTGTTTAAAGAAATCACTTGTGATGGCCACACCTCTAACCCTGGAATTTGGAAGACAGACAAATGAATCTTCCTGAGTTGAAGGCCAGTCTAGTCCACACAATGAGTTTCAGCTTAGCTGTGGGCAGGGAATGTTGTGCGGTGATTACTGTCTCAAAGAAGGGAAGGAGAAGATGGATTCAAGGCTGGAAAATAATGCTGGCACCGCAATAAATAAATTTTTGAAAGTTTCCTGATATATCTTTAAAAACACCCAGTATCATCTCATATGTTTAGACTGGTTGCCATTCAGCAAAAATAAAACCTCAAGAAATGATATGTTTTCTGGTGGTCCCCAGTTTTTCAAAGTGAGAAGTTGAAGGGGCCTAACTCATTCCCAACAATGACTCTGAGAAGACTGACTTTCAGTTACACAGGTTCTACCGCTTGGCCAAATATTTCTGTGAGCACGAACTCCAGGGAGTGTAACTAGAGACACTACTCTTTCTAAACACATGGCTAAGCCAGGGTCGTTGCTAACAGACACTGCATTAGTTTCCTTGAGCTAATAAGGTCAGCAAACCATGATTGTTTTTCAGAAAAACAATGTTTTGTTTTGATCGTTTTAAGGAACACTAATTATAAACTTTAAAAACCCCAGAAAGACAGTGGTAAGTGTCCATGTGTAGCTATTTAGCTGTTCACACACACCCCGCTTCTGAGGGCTTTTAGAGGTGTAACAAGATTTGGCTTTACTAATGGGAAATACTACTGTATACAAGGGGACGTAGTAGAAAATTTAACAGCATTACCACTCCATAGTATGGTTTAAGAGAAGGATTTTATTGTAGGTAAAAGAAAGAAAATACCCCAGATCCCAAGGCATCTGGAGAGAGAGAAAGAGTGAAGATAACCAGGGTTACCTGAGAGAAAGCAGTAGAAGGACGTGTGAAAAGATAGGGGTGTGCAGAAAGAAATCTGCTGGGAGGGAATAGTGAGAAACACTGAGCACAGCAGGGGAGAGAGCCTGATAAAGAGAGCCAGGATCTAGAGAGAAGAGGCCAGGAGGGCGTGCACTTTGAAATGTGTAACAAGTACTTGTGAGGGAGTCTGGAGGCTAGCATGGCTTTGGTATGCAAGGACTGGTAGCTGTGTGTCCTTTCTGCCAGAGGTAAGGGAAACCATTTCATTTGACTGATAGGAACCAGTTTCCCAAGTCCCTGACTAATGCTGGCTTTTATCTAAACTACCAGAAATCCTGCATACATGCTTTGCTGCATATGCCTGTGTACCACATACATGCTTGGTGCCCAAGGAGGACAGAAGTGGCCATGAGATCCTCTGAAACTAGAGTGACAGATGGTTGTGAGCCACTTTATGGGTGCCAGGAACCAAACCCAGGTCTTCTGCAAGAGTAACAAGGGCTCTTAACCTTGAGTTTAGCAAGCTTTCTTGTCCACTATCTTTGGAACAACAGCCCACAAATAATGACACAGAAACTTATTACTAATTATGAAAGCTTGGCCTTTAGCTTAGGCTTGTACTTAACTAGCTCTTATAATTTAAATTAACCCATTTATATTAATCTACATTCTGCAATGTGGCATTACCTCTCTTTCATCTCACATTTCCTATTCTCCCTCTCTGTCCCTGGAAGTCCCACCTAACCTCTTCCTGCCTACTTACTGGCCATTCATCTCTTCATCAAACCAATCAGAAGGTAGCACTTTGGCAAAGACACACTTTTATACTTGAACCTGCTCCTCCATTTTTGGGGGATGGAGGACAGCTATGTACCCCAAGCTGAGCTGCAATTTCATTCATACTCCCCTCAGTCTCTCACTGGGAGATTATAGGCACAGGATTAATACAAATCTCTGTGTTAAATATAAACACTTAACCACATTGTTGTCTATGTTATGATTCCATATGTGTGGGTGAAAAGAAGGGCAAAGGATGGCAGACATAAGATGCAGTAGGAACAGTTATTTGTCTCAAGATCTAGCTGAAGCTCTAAGAAGTCTTCATGCTTAGACTTCTCTGGGGACATAGTAGAGTGGCCTCTGTGGGCCACTGAAGACACCCACATTGTGGGAAGGTGGTTCTCTGCTATCAGGTACTGCGTACCCAAATTTCTTTATATGCATTGCTCACCCAGGAAGAGACTGTCTCCACTCAGGGAGCAGATGGTCAAATAACTGAAACTCTTTAAAAAAGTGTGCCTCACTATGGAACTGAATGTGAGCCTCTCCCAAAGTTCGCAGCAACTAAAGTTTCTGAGCTCTCTTTATCCAAAGATTCAAAATCAAATGTATAAAGAGCCCAAGGTATTGCTGGAGTGTTCTGGAATCACAGCCATCGCATTTTGCACTATGTACACAGTCACATTCCTTTTAAAAACAAAAAAACAAAACAAAAAACCAAAAAAAACCTTTTTTAAAATTTATTTAATTATTTGCCTTAGTGTTTGTCTGGAACTGGAACTACAGACAGTTGTGAGCTGCCATGTGGGTGCTGGGAATCGAACCCAGGTCCTCTGGAAGAGGAGCCAGTGCTCTTAACAGATGAGCCATCTCTCCAACCCCCACAGTCACACTATTCCATGACAATAATCTGCCTGAGACTCCTAAGCTTAGACTTTAGATGCCCATAGGCTAAGCAGTGCAGTATTTTTACTGTACATACAAGACTATATTCTCTTATAGAAGCATGATAGTTCCTTGTGGAATGCAAAGACTTTTGACATTTTTCTATCATCATTTCTCAGCATGGAATCACCATATCATATCTTTGGCTTGTAATGCATTTGAATATTTTATCTTAAAAACTGCTGTTTGAGCTGGGCAGAGGTGATGCACACCTTTAATCCCAGCACTTGGGAGGCAGAGGAAGGTGAATCTCTATAAGCTCCAGGCCAGCCTGGATACACACTGAGAAACCCTGTCTCAAAAACCAACCAAACAAAAACCCATGGAAAAACAAAACAAAAACAAATTGCTGTTTGTGTTGCTGACTTGAGTTTCTTAAAATATCATTCAGTGAATTGATATTTGGGACTAGGACATATTTTCCAATAATTTCTGAAATATACCTAGACTTACTATTACTATTTTATACTATGTATTCATGAAAACTAGAATTCTTAGAATTGGCAGCTTTGAAAATATGGATCAACCTAAAGAAATGATGATGCTCTATGGTTGCAATTGGTATGGTTGCAACCAGTATTCAATTCTTATATTTTTGGTTGTGAGCCTAGCCTTTAACGGCTGAGCCATCTCTTCAGCCCCAGTATTCAATTCTTAATGAAAAAGTAAGCAAGCACATTATAAATATGAGGACTTATTTCATCTTTAATTAGTGGCAAACGTCTATGTATACTACAGCATTGTTGGAAGTAAATTTCTTTATGACTTATTATCACCAAATGTTTCATTTGCATACCTAGTCTGTATGCCACATACCTGGGTTTGGTTAAAAAAAAAAAAAAAATTAAGGCAAAAGGGATTGGAAATGTATAAGAAACCAGTACCTCGAGCAGGTAAACTATATTTGAGAAAGTGCTACATTTCTTCCAATGAAAATCTATTTTATGGTCAGCTAATCTAAACTAAAAACAAAGGCCCCAGAGGCCCACTATTAATACAGTATAATGCTTTATACAACCTATTCATAATTTTTAAAAATTATGTATGTATAAAAGTGTTTTACACTTATGTATGAGTGTGCACCATGTGCATGTCTGGTGCCTGTTGTATTAAGTTTCTGGCCCGGACTTTTGGGCCTAGACCAGAGGTTTGATTGGCAATATGGCAGTCTGGCAGCCCAACAGAACCAGAGAGACACATATGCTTACATTAATTTTACAGTGATTGACCTAGGGCCCAGGCATATTGCTAGTTAGCTCTTGCTCTTAAACTAATCCATGACTCTTATCTTTTCAGCCATGTGTCTTGGTACATTTTCTCAGTATTATTTCTACTTCTTTCCTCTGCATTTCCTGGCATCTCTGCAGCATCTCTGCTCTGCTCTGAGATGTTCCCAGAGATTTCTTAGTCTGGTAGTCCTGTCCACACTTCCTGTCTGCTTCTGGCCAATCAGCATTTATTAAACTAGTAGGAGGGACAAATATTTACAAGGTACCATAATCCCACTACAGGTGCCTGCCTAGGTCAGATCCCATGAAATTCCAGTTATTGGTGTTTGTGAGCCACCTGAGTGGGTGCTGAGAACCAAAAGGGACCCAGAGCTTCTACAAAAGCAGCAAGTGTTCTTGACTACTGAGCTAACTCTTCAACATTATACAGTTCATTTGTAAACCAACTGGTTGCCTCATTGCTATATAATGACACTCATTAACTTCGTTATATGTTGCTTATTTCTATGTTGGCGAAGTGGCAATTGTAGATTATGTGGTTATTTAACATGTGGGGTGTTTTTTTGTTTGTTTGTTTGTTTTTGAACTTTTTTATTTATTTATTTGCCTTGGTGTTTGCCTGGAACTGGAAGTACAGACAGTTGTGAGCTGCCATGTGGGTGCTGGGAATTGAATCCTGGTCCTCCGGGAGAGCAGTCAGTGCTCTCAACTGCTGAGCCATCTCTCCGGCCCCTTTTGTTTTGTTTTTATCATGACCTGTATATTAAAACCTAAAGAGAGTTGGAGAGAGAGAGTATTTAGAAGTCAGTTGAACTGTGGTGAGCTGTCTATCCAAGGAAGTACTGTAGGTGTTTGTGCAGCTCAGATGGAAAAAGATCCTGGCAGTCAGGAGCCCAGGCATACTGAGCACTGCAGCTGGAATGCATTTGAGAACCAATGAATACTGAATGTCACAGCTCAGTGGAAACACATTCAGGTATTTAGGTGCCAGTGAATACTGACTGCTCCAGCCAATGAACAGCGCAGGCCACAGTAAATACAGGTAGCAGCTTACAGCCCTGCTTCAGGGAAATAGCTCTGCTCTGGCAGGAAACCTCCCGAACAAAGTTGTTACAGTCCTGCTCAGGTTTCCCAGAGTGTAGTAACTCTGTGGCTTTGCTTCTGCTCCACTATTCTCTGTTCAGAGAGTGTAACAACTTAGCCCCACCAGGGAGGGTCCCCTGCGAGGCCTTGGCTCCCTCAGCTGTTCTCTGTCCAGGCTCTGTCTGTCTGTCACTGCTGCTCCAGTGAGAATTGCTGTCTCAGCAGATGGAGGAGGACAGAAAAAGGGGCTCTAGGGGCAGGGATTATAGAGGGCTTCTTGGGGCAGAGCTTTTAGGGAGGAGACTTCCAAGGTGGGCATTGTCAGCTTTTTTTTTTTTTTTTTTTTTTTTTTTTTTAATCCCTGATTTGGTTTTGGTTTTAGGGTCAAAATGTTCCTTTCACTGGCTCTTTTGGGCTTTTGAGCTCTAATTTCAGGGCACATTTCTTTCACTCACTCTGATTCTAGGGACTAAGTATGATTCTTTCGTGCTGGTTTCAGAGTCAGGGCACATTTCTTTGGTTCTGGGTGCAGGGATAAAGTGTTTCTTTGACTGGCTCTGCTCTCAGAGGCAGGGTAGGTTTCTTTGGCTGGCTGGCTCTGGTTTCAAAGCCAGGTGGGTATCTTTGGCTGGCCACTTTTCCCACCAAATACAGTGTCTTGGATCAGAGCACACAAAATTCAGGAGGCTTAGGGCCTAGAATGCTCTGGTGGATGTTCTGGAGTACTAGTTCTGGGTTTGCTCACAGACATTCGCTTGCCCTGGACACTAGACCACGTCTAACCATGGGAAGAGCGAAGGCAGGTGGACTGCAGCTTCCATGGGGATTCCTGAAACCAGCTCCTGTGGAGAAGATGCAGCTGGAGTCACAGCCAACTGAACTGAGAAGCTACAGAGGTGAGGACGTGGCGATTCAACTCCTCTCAAAGCTGTTTTCCTTGCGTGCCACCTTCTGAGGCAGGACTGCTGTAGAGCCTTGTGGGGCTGGACCATTCCAGCAAAAAGATCTTGGAGTAATAACTGAAGTTTCACAATCATCCCCCACCTAAAGCAAGAAGACAGACTTGGAAAGACTTCCAGCGGCTAGGCCTGCTAGCCAGGTGTCGGTAGAGAAGAACCAGTGGGGCTCAGATTTATGGGCGACTGTTTGCTACGCCTCCTGGCTATTGTGTCTTAGTTTTCTGGTTTCCCATTGCATTTCCCGTATGCCTGAGCAAGGCTTGTGCGTCAGCTGTTCCTGCTGGAGGCTCAGTTCTCCTGCCCAGCGTTGGGTGGGTGGGGTATCCTGGAGGGGCGGAGTTCGGGGTGTCTGCGCATGCCTGCAGGCCTGAGCCCATCGCTCTGCGGGACAGAGCTCCTCTTGGCTGTGTAATGACTTGAGAATTTTGTAATCCTGCTTTTGTGTCCCTTGTGCAATCTACCAAACTCCAGAAATTGAGTTTCCCACGCAGAGAATGAGGTTAATGATCTTTACCACAAGGATCAGCTGTTTAATGATGGAAAAAAATGATCTATACGCTTATCCTTATTAGGTATTCATTAGTGCTAGTTTCTTTTCTTTCCAGGTTCTGCAGAGTCAACAACTAGCTACCTAAGGTCCACTCGTTTCCAGAAATACGTACTGAATGGCCAGATAACTGCATGCCCTTACTGTCTAGTAAGGGACTGAATGGCCAGATAACTGCATGCCCTTACTGTCTAGTAAGGGACTGAATGGCCAGATAACTGTATGCCCTTACTGTCTAGTAAGGGACTGAATGGCCAGATAACTGCATGCCCTTACTGTCTAGTAAGGGACTGAATGGCCAGATAACTGTATGCCCTTACTGTCTAGTAAGGGAGGCAAGGCAGACAAGACAACAAGGGAAGCTCAGTATAAGCTCAGAAATAACTCTCAGAGCGCCCCTAGGCTACTGTCAAATTGGCACATGATCCCTCCCATGAAGAACCAAGGTGATGGTGAACACAGGGCACAGAAGCAAGAAAACATGCAAGTAGATACCTCCTTGGACCACAGCAAAGACCAGGGAAGTCATTAGAACTCTGTAGTCCAGTTGAAAAAAGCTTGATTGTGAAGGAATGCCTAAATGATAACATGTGGGCAGTAGAGTTTTATCTTAGTTTGCTTGCTTTGTTGAGAAATGGTCTCACACTGTCTAGTCAAACTCATGACAATTGCAACTCAAATGCTGGGATTGCAAATAGCAGTCAACCACCCTGCCTGACCTATGTGGGGTGTGTGTGTGTGTGTGTGTGTGTGTGTGTTGTGGTTTCAACCTGGGGGCTCCTTGCACAAGAGCATGATAAACACCCTTTACCACAGGCTATACCTGTAGCCCATGCTTGTTATCCTAAAGCAGCAAGGGTACTGAGGATCTTGAACATGGTCTGATTTTGTTGGAGTTTGAAGATCTCCCTGGGTAGAAGAAAGTAATTGATATGCAAGGCCTGATCCAGCTGCTAAGAATGAATAGAAAGACCTAGTCTACAAATATAGCCTAGAATCTAGCATTTTTAAAGAAAAGTATTATTCCTCACTCCACATAAAAGACTATCATCTAAGGGTCACATTCTTCTGCTGCCATCTCAAAATCATGGGAAAAAAAAATGAGGTAAGACCATGTGATTCTCAGGCTGGAGAGATGGTTCAGAGGCTAAGGACACTGTCTGCCCTTCCAGAGGTCCTGAGTTCAATTCCCAGCAACCACCTGGTGGTTCACAGCCAACGATAATGAGATCTGGTACTCTCTTCCAGCATGTGTGTATACAAAATAAAATAAATCTTTAAAAAAAGTCACTTTAAAAAAAAGACCATGTGATTCCCAATCCTTAGGCACTAATGGGATGATCATCCCCACACTGAGTACTGAGTTAGGCTTTAATATCACCTTCATAAACTCATAAGGCTTAATCCAGAAACCAACCTTAGTCCTCAGCATAAACAAAAATATGCTTTCTTTGTTCAACTGTCCTTTTGTAGACTTGCTTTTTTGTTTATTTCCACCTGTCTTATTCCTTCCCAGAAGCTAGGCCATGCAGTGTCCCTAGGCTAGCCCAAGACCAGTCTTTCTGAGAGATATCAAGTAGAACTGGGTAGGTGAGGCTGCAGGCCTGGGCTTGCAGGCTGCCTTCGGGAATTAGAAGCCCTAAGTGAACCAGTGGAGATGTGTCTCTCCTTGGTATTGTGTTAGACTAGGTGAACGAGTTGGGCATGTTCTTATTTCAGTGACCCACCTGAAATTCAGCTTTTCAAAAGCAGCAGTTGGCAGAATTAGCTAATATTTTTCTTCCTGTTTAAATCCATTGATCAGTAATTTCATTTTGTGTGTGCTCACTGAAACCGAAGAGCATAGATTTGGCTAGGCCAACTGGCCAGTGAGCTCTGGGATTCATCTCCTGCCCCCCCCTCCCATAGGGTAAAAGGGCCAGCCAAAGAAACTCAGCCTGCCCCTGAAACCAGAGCCAGTGAAAGAAACACTTTAGCCATGAATCCAGAGCCTAAGAAATGCACCCTAACTCTGAAACCAGTGCCAAAGAAACACACTTTGGCCCTAGAATCAGAGCCAGTAAAAGAAATATGCCCTGGCTATTAGGATTTTTCATGCAGCTGGAGCCCTGAAGCCAGAATACACTCTGGCAGCCAGACATGCATGCATGCTGTGGCACACCCCTTTATGCACACAAAACATGCCAAGTCATCCATATGCATAATCAGCATCATCCATGTGCATTAGCAGGTGTGACTAAATAAACTCTGCATGCATGCCTCTTTATAAGCCTCGTTTGCATGATCTCTTTTTGCACATTTCTCCCAGGCCTGGTCTACTTCTTTCCTGTCCTGTTCAATAAACTCTAAAATGGATTATAGGTATGGTTTTGTGATTTGTTCTCACATGCAATAGCACTGGCCCTGAAATTAAGACCAAAAAGCCAAAAAGAAAACAAAACCAAAAAACAATGAGAGAAAGAAACACACTTTGGCCCTAAAACAAGAGCCAAATCTGCCCCTGACCAACTAAGCAGAAAACCAACCAATCCCTTTGCACAGAATCTAGCCAGTCTGAGCTCAAGGACTGAAATCTGTGTAGTTAGAAATTTCTGACTAGTCTAGCCTAGCCCCAAGGTCTTGTACTACCCCAGCCACTTTCCCCCAAATAATCACACAAAGGCTTATATTAATTACAAGCTGTTTGGTCTATGGCTCAGGCTCATTACTTGCTAACTCTTACTCCTAAACTAACCCATGATTCTATTTATGTTTAGCCACATGGCTTGGTACCTTTGCTCACTGTAGCATTCTCATCTTGCTTCCTCTGTATCTCCTGACATCTGCTTTTCCCAGAATTCTCCTTCTCTAGGTGCCCCATCTATAATTCCTGTATGCCTAGCTTCTGGCCAATCAGCAATTTATTAAAACAATATTTACAAATATATACAGTGCACAAAAGGATAGTTCTACTTTCTAAAGTCTTCATCACCTCCCAATTAGGTTACAAATTAATTTAACAATGAATTCATCATTGATGATGAAGTTAGAGTCCTCATGATCAAATCACCTCCCAAAGTTTCCTCCCTGAGCACTGCTGCATCAGACACCAAGACTTCAGCACACAAACTGCCCCCTCCTAGGGAGACATTTCCAATTAAAACTACAAATAGCATCCTATCTCAGTGCCTCCAACAGTTTCAACATATGAAGACTGGAGTTATAGTTCAATTTACATCACATAAGAACTTCAGAATAACATTCAGATTAAAAGATACATGTAAATTGTGGAGTCAAACAATTGTTTTAAAAATTGTATACATACATGCACTACTTGTATGTTTGATGTCCTGGAACTCAAGACACAGACATCTGTATGCTTCTGTGTACATACTGGGAATCAAACAAGGTCTCCACAAGAGCAGTAAGTGCTCCCTAACAGCAAACTCATTTCTCAAGCTGCAGAGCTGAATAGATTTAAGGAATGCTTTGAAACAGACATGAAAAGAAACCAGGATAGTTTTAGAGTGAGGTAGTTTATAAATTCCTATATTAGCTGACAAGAAAGTGTAGTCAGATGTTTCTCTTCTGCTCACCAGTATCTGAATACTCAGTAGCCACTTCCCAAATAATTGACTCACAGGCTTAATATTATTTATAAATACTCAGCCAGCAATTCTGGCTTATTACTAACTAGCGCTTGCACTTAAATTAATTCATAATTCTTATCTATGTTTAGCCACGTGGCTTAGTACCTTTGCTCAGTACAACATTCTCATCTTGCTTCTTCTGTGTCTAGTTGGTGACTCCTGACTGGGCACTTCCTCTTCCCAGAATTCTTCTAGTCTGGTTGCCCTGCCTATACTTCCTACCTGGCTGCTGGTCAATCATTGTTTCAAGTAACAAATCTTTTCAGTGTACAAGAACATTATCTCACAGCAAGAAATGTTTGAATCAAAACTCCAAGTTACCTACTTTAATACATGAGTTCAGAATAATACTTGTTAAGGGTACAGTCTCTAAGGCATTTTCATCTCCAGTGTACAACATTTCTATAGTTTTCTCCCACACTAACGGAGCTGTCCTTTGTGACCCATAGGGTATTCCAGAACTGATGTGTATCTTCTGAGGCAGAAAATGTAGCTTCTACCTCATTCCTTTCTGCATTTAGGGAGGTAGTTGCTGTACTGTGAGTATAGGATAAAAGAGCCAACCAAGGAAACCCATCCTGACCCTGAAACCAGAGACAGTGAAAGAAATATTCCCTGGCCCTGAAACTAGAGCCAGTGAAAAGAAACACTTTAGCCCTGAATCCAGAACCAAAGAAATATTCCCTGGCCCTGAAAGCAGAGCCAAAATCCAAAAAGAGCCAGTGAAACACACTTTGGTCTTGAAACAAGAGCCAAATCTGCCTCTGACCAACTAAGCAGAAAACCAGCATACAGGATCTAGCCAATCTGAGCTCAAGGACTGAAATCTGACCAATTCTCACCCTTAAATATATGTTGAAGGTGTTTTCTGCCAACCCTGGCAACCTGAGTTCAGTCTCCAGGACCCAAATTTGGAAGGAGAGAATCAAATTCTGAGTGTCATGCCTCACTGTGCAATGCATATGTGTATGTGCATGAACACACACACACACACTCATACACTCACACACACACACTGTGTGGTGGCTAGTGTGGCTGTGCATGCCTTTAATCCTAGCACTTGGGAGGCAGTGGCAGGTGGATCTTTGTGAATTCAAGAACAGTCTGAGCTACATAGAAAAGCCCTGTTTCAAAACAAAAAGACAAAACTAATGTGTTTTCTGGAGACTGAGCTTAGGTTGTCAGGGTTAACAGCAAACATCTTGACCCACCCATTTTGCTGGCTTCTGCCTCTATTCCTCAATGACCATTTCTCAGTCCCAAACACTGAAGTTACCAAAGATTTGCTACTTATATCTAATTATATATATGTATATTTATATAATATACACATTTTTTCAACATATATTTTTTACCCTCTCTTTATGGTGATAAGGAAAGACTCTAGGGCTTCACACAACACCGTAGGTGATTCCCAGATCTACGCTGGCCAAGAGGCCATACTCCTAGGTGAAAGTGCTCTTCACTACTACATCTCCCCCCTTTGTCTAAATAAGAAAGTTCTAAACCTAAATATAAAATTATTTACAGTAGAAATAATTATCAGGTAATGTCCAGGAGAGGTAAAGCACAATAACATAAACAAAGTGAAACAACAACCTGTTGTAATAAGTTCTTGCCTGGACTTTCTGGGTCTGGATCAGAGGCTTGATCCCACTCTCAGCCCCACTCAGCATCAAATAATCACACACACGCTTAAATTATTTTATGTTGATTGACCTAAGGCTCAGGCATATACTTGGTGACTCCTTCCTCTCAACTCAACCCATCTTGTTCAGCCATGTGGCTCGGTACCTTTTCTCACAGCAGCATTTCCTCTGCATCTTCTGGCAGCTCCATTGACTGGCATCTGTGACTGGCGTCTCCTGTCTCTGTTCTAAGATGTTCCTGAGTTTCCTTAGCCTGGTGGCCCCGCCTACACTTCCTGTTTGGCTTTGGCCAATCAGCTTTTATTAAACCCATAAGCAAGACAAATATTTACATTACCAGCATAATCCCACTACAACAACCAACAAGAACAACATTAAACACAAAACAAATACTAAATGTCCTGAATATTGCTAAGTGGCAAAATACAGAGATTACGTCAAAGCTGTCTTATCTTGAATAATCTGGATCTAGTACCTAAATGCTTTTAGCTAAGATATGAGATGGCCATAATTATAACTACCTAGCCTTCAACCCTATCAAAGACCTGAGAAGGAAAATATATTACCTGAGAAAGCAACTTCTGAAATTTAGCAAGAGAAGACAGTGGTATCCAGCTGCCTGGAAAGTCACCCAAAGCTTTTCTGCAATGTTATGACATCCATTTTTTTGGCTATAGGCCTAGAATATCTGACAAACATTTTCAGAAGCAGGGTATTTTGAGAGACCATTTTATCTTGTCTTGGCAGGACTTAGCAATCTCTTAACCCGCTCATCCAATTGAACAGTGTGCTTACTGTCAACAATTGAGATAAAGGTAGTTCTTTGTCCAATAGGCCATTATCCACCAAGGAAGTCAAACTCCGTATGGAGTATCTTGGATGCTTAACATCATCTTGTAAAAGGAAGAGTGCTGCCAGGAATAATTGTGTCTTATGTCAGCCACATTCTGGATAATAAAACATTTAAATGCCATATTCTCTAGACCTATGAAGTGTCTGAAGATTACCTATCCACTTGATATATGTTATTATTTATCTAGAAAACCTAACTAACATGACTATAATATGACAAACATGAGTGACTATGACCTGTAATTCTTATCAATCTAGATAACTTAAAGACTAAGACTTATATTATAAAAATAGACAATCTCTAAACAGATGTACAGTATAGGGCTAATAACTTTGAGCATGACAAACATGCAAAATATCTTAAGCAGAGGTAGAAATGTATAGTGCAATTGACAATGATATTCTTATATGTGTCAATATACAAAATATCCTAAACAGAGGTAGGAACATGTGCACAATATTACAAATATAGATTTGAATTTGTACCAATATATAAATTATCTTTTTTTTTCTTCCTTCTTTATTTTGTATTTATCAAAAAAACACAGTAAAAAGAATTTAAAATGTGGAAGAGTTAACAATAACTATACAGAGGATAAGAATGATAAGCATGGCTTATCAAGGGAAGAAATACAAATTGCTACACCTATATTTTCTTTGTGTTCATCTTTCCCTCTGAATTTTTTTTTCATCCCTGTATATCCTTATTCA
>PVIH01021016.1:0-30817 GCA_004025045.1 Sigmodon hispidus | reverse complement strand
AACAAGAAAAAAAAAAAAAAAGCCAAACATACCCAAGCGACAAACCACAACCACTGAACAGCTTGGGATCAGAAACACCCTGGACTGATCCTTCGAACCCCACTCCAACTATAGGAATACCAGACTCATTCTTGAAGGAGGGGGGACAAAACTGGATTTGACCAGGAGTGGTGACTGATCCAAGCATTATTGGATCAGTAGGACCATAGGACTGTCTGCTCCCTGCCCAGCGAAGGGATGGGGAGTTGCAGAGAAGAGAAATGTCAAGATGTGTTGGGAGGGGGAAAGGACCTTGAATGAGGATATACAGGGATGGGAAAAAAAATTTCAGAGGGAAAGCTGAACACATAGTAAATTTATGTGTAGCAATCTTATTTGCATTACCATCCTTGATATGCCATGCTTATGATTCTTATCCTGTTCATAGTTATTGTTAACTTTTCCTCATTTTAAATTCATGTTACTTTTTTTTGTTAAATATAAAATAAAGAAGAAAAAAAAATGTAAATTTGCCCACAATTATCTGTAGACTTGGTATGTGCTCCCCATTGCAAAAGCCCTTCAGAGAAGGTCTATAAATGACGTCTATCGTTCACAAAAGACTAGCAGAAAGGGAAATAAAATAAAATAAAATAAAAAGGTTATATTGTAACTGCTGTTATCAAGTGGTTCATTTTAAAACAATTTCACACAATTGTTGTTTTCAAGTCCTGGGGATTCGCATAACAACCCGCTTAATGGTGCCAGATTTTATGTACGCTCCTCTATTTTTAGAAATAAATTTATTTCTCTTATACTAATAAGGTGTGGCCATTGATTTGAAATTTCACAATAGAAACAAAGAGAAGCCATAAAGATCATCTGCCATTAATAAATTATTACTGCTAACATTGTTTTGTCCTTACATGCTGATTTCCACACACATCAGAAAACTTAACAGATACACATGGATAAATAAAATTCTCATTTTTGTAAGCACTATTCTTAGCCACGAAGTAATATTTAGATCTTTACTGCTTATAGATTTATATCTAGTGTTAGATTTAATTTCTAAGTACCACCACTCATGCTTTTGACAATTAGCAATAATGAGGAATGCTCAGTGTAACCAGGGTTTACAGCTTAATGCTCATCCTTCCATACTCTTTGCTCATATAACATAACACAAACATGCATATGTCTATGTTTATATCAAGACCTAAAAATTCTTCATACATTTTTCCCTTACCAGGGTTGTTTGAGTATAAAACAGATTATTCCAGAACTTGTATAATAGCTATAAAATATCAGATGTGGGTTTACCAAAATTTATTCAACTGTTTTGCCATTAGAAAAGTTTCAATCCATTCCTGAAATGAGCATACCGCTTTTAATGTCAATCAGTAGCTCCTAGCATAAGAAGGAAAGCTGTTCCTTTGATCAACAAACATTTATTAAATTCCTATATGTGCCACTGCTGCAGCAGTAAACAGTACCAGTCACCTCAAAAATGTGCATGGTCTGGATGTCAGGGTGTGTGTAGAAAATTTAAATCTTATAAGGTGGCACAAAGGTAAGGTTAAAAAAGTAGTAACAATAAGATTTGCAGGTGGTCCCAGAAGACAGGGTACTATACACTTCAGAGAGGGAGCAAGAAATGGTTCTCCCAGTCTAATCTACAGCTGAAGAGAGAGAGCTGAAGCTAATAGGAAAGCTTTCAAGAGAAGACAGCCTGAGCTGATGTCAATCTCTAAGATGAAGACGTTTCTGCACCTGCAATGGGGAGAGGACTAAGAAAGCACGGCACCTCTGGAAGCACAAAATAGCCAGGGTGGCTGACTAACAGACTAAGAAACATGGTAGGAGATGAGAAAGAAGTCACAAGATAAAATATTTTATTGGATATATCAGAAAGTTCAAACACTATCTAGAATCCATAGGAAATCACTGATAAGTTTCAAATAAAGGGAAATAGATGTAGCATTCTCTTTGCAGTGGCAAAGCTTCACCACCCTGGCATCAGTGTGGAAAGTGGAATGTATTGATACAACTTAGAGGCAGGAAAGTGGATCTCTACTATCCCAGTCTCTGGGATTGTATTAGAAGGAGTGAATATATACCACCACCATTAGTGGGCTTTTGGATTTGTTAGGTTCAGGTAAAGCCTGAACACAGATGAAAGAGACAGACTAATCATTGGAAATGTATTTGTATCATTCAAGGCATTCATCACACAGATAAAGAGAAATTAGAATAGACTCCTAATTCAACACAGCAGGCATTGTAGACCAGATAATTCTTATGAGGTATCTCTCTATACCATTCAGGAGCCATCTGGTTCTCTACTTCAAAGATGCCAAAAGTTTCCTCCCACCATTAAAATACATGAATCAAAAATGTCTCCAGACACTGTCAAACATCTGTGGGCAAAATCACTCCCCACTGAGAATTACCATAGACATGTAAATAGACACACACACATGGTGACAGACATATGCAAAACATAAGATTACTGACCTAAAACTACAATAGATGTGCTATCTGTTGTGATTGTGAAAAACAGGACCTATAAAACTAAATACCAGTCAGAAAAGATGGCTCAGTGAGGAAAAAGCATGCACTGTGTAAAGATGGCAAGTTGGCTCACATCCCTAAAATTCAAGAAAAGGGAACAACTACTCTTAAAAAGTTGTTCCCTGACCTCCATATGTATGTTGTATAGCCTGGGCATATATGTTCACACACACATACACACACACACACACACACACACACACACACACACACACGCACACATACTATATTAACATATCACACACATACACACACATCAAATTCACACTACCTACACAATATATACACTAATTTAAATAAATTTAAATGAACAGAATTTTCATCCAGCATTGTAGCTATTTAATACATGATTACCAAGTAAATAATTAAAGTTAAGGTGGTAAGTACAAACAAGATTTTCCAACAAAAGTGCTGGAGAGATAACTCCCCAGTAAAAAGTATTTGCTGGTCTTGTAGAAGACTCAAGTTTGGTTGCCAGAACCCACATGACAGCTCACAACCATATGTAACCCCAGGTCCAGGAAATCTGCTGTCCTCTTCTGGCCTCTGTGAGCACTAGGCACGTATGTAGTACATTACATACTTGTAGACAAAACACTCATACACATAAGATAAATAAGTCTAATGGGAAAAATAAAATCATTCCAACAAAAATAACAGAGATGAAGAGATAAAAGAGTGAAAGCCTTGGCTCAAAGGAGAAGGAAGTGCAAATTGAGATGGCAGAGAATGTGCAGCAATGTGGATGCAGGAGACAATATCATCAATCAACCGTAGCTAGTAGCCAACAGCAGTAGTGCCACAGATGATTGCTCACACTAACTAGAATATCTGTAGGGACTTTGTTTACAAGATGGCTGCAGCATCTCACAGTTCCTTTTGCAGAAGTGAAATGATAAAATTTCCTGGGCCAGCCATTAGGTAACTTCAGCTTTTGCCTTGCATTTGAGCCAAGGTCATGAGCCACGGAGCCATGCCGCTGAATCCAGTCACAAAACCAAGGGAGACAAATGTTGCTGCTTTAGGCTCTCAAGCTTTCGTGTGGTTTATAGTGCTTCAGTGAGCAAAACAGCGGTACTGTTAGAAAAATTTTACGGGGTAGACAAAAAGCAAATGAATGCATGCTTGAGAAACGGGTGGTTAGCGAAAAAGGAAAACGAACTATACACAGGCTATTCTTTCCAGAAACTTTACTGTAATGGAAAAGGACATTGAATAAGTTAAGAAGAATTTTGAGTTAAGGAAGAACTTTTTAAGATACAAAAGATTGACAAGGGAGTAAAGGTGAAAGTGCTGAGGACGGCAGGAAACTGAGAGAGAATGAGACAGGGAGGAGGTGCACACCTGCATCCTAGCACTCTACAGAGAACAAGGCAGGGAAATTGCCAAGACTGAGCTGTCCTGGACTAACGGACCTGGAAGAGAGGAGGGAGCAGAAGCAAATGAAAGTGGGGGGGCAGACAGAACAGAAAGGAGGGAGGCTGATGGGTCACTGCCAACCCTGGGAAGTTGACACTCATTTCTCTTATGCTGCAGGACTAGCTAGAGAAATCTCGAAGGTACAGACAGTGGTTTAAAAATAAGTAAAATAAACAGCCTACCAATTTTCTTGCTAATTCTCTAAAAGAGTTTAATCATACAGTATACATTCCATAAATGACAAATAGAAGATCATGTAACTGTATTTTTAAATGTTACTAAAACCAGGAAGGTGCCAAATTTTTTTTTAACCATTTTCTATCTTCCTGGCAGGGAGAAACAAACACTTTTCTTGGAGTGATCTTTTGGAGTTTGTAGTAAATGTTTTTAACAGCTTGAAAGCTTGGGGTCAACCAGCAACAAAACAAATAGCAGATGCACAGAAGACAAATGAGAAATTAAAAAGACACAGGCAGAGGACTCAAGACTCAGTACAACTGAAGGCTTGCAAGAGGCAAGATCCTAAATAACATTCTGCCATGGCAACACATTCCTCCATGACCCGATTTTACAATATTCCAGAGGGAGAAAAATACGGAGAAAAGAGAGATTGGTCTCTAAACAAGAACACCAATTATTCTATTTTTAGCTAACTACCACAGAAGGGAAAACTTCCAAAGCAGTTTTGTATATACAAAGAAAGTGGTCAGCATGTTTATCAAGTGAAAGTTTTCACAGGTTATTTTTAAGTATGTTCATTTCCTAAAGACAAGCTCTCCGAAAACAACCCTGGAATCACAGACATAAAAGTTTGCTAGTCTCAATTTCCACTTCCTTACATTGGGTACATCCTGCAATGAGAGTTTCTTGTTCTGGTTTTTATTGTTGCTTATTGTTGTTGTTGTTGTGTTTGGGTTTGTTTTTTTTTTTTTTTTTTTTTGCTACCATGATATAGTCAATAATATTAGACAAATACTTAGCAATCAAATTAGTACACTGGCAGGCTATAAAATTAACTTGCCTTATTGTGTGATAATTAATCTTGACTGTCAATTTTATGAAATTTGTTATTATTCTAGAAACATACCTTTGAACATGTCTGTGAAGGATTTCCTAGAATGAGTTAATTGAGAGGTGAAGCCTCTCCTTCTTATAAGCACAGCATACACAAAGACATCCCACATCACATCACTATCCCACTGACTGGGTCCTCAACTGAATAAAACATAGAAAGGTAGACAAGTCTACACAGCCGTTTCTCTCTGCTTCTTAACTATGCGTGCAACGTGGCCATCTGCGTCTTGCTTTGCCACCACCCCATGTCTTCTCTGCTGTGATGGACTATACCCTGAAACTGTGTGCCAAAATAGACCCTTCCTTCCCTAGATTGCTTTGCCAGGTACTTTGTTGCATAAGAGTGACAGATATACTGTGTGGTGAATATTTTTTCTCTGATTGCCGAGAATAAGCCTCTACAGCCTCACACATGCTACTACTGCTTTGTCACTGAGCAACTGAGAGAGTTGTTTTTTTTTTTTTTAAATCCCAGTTATTTCACACTGAATAAGCAAGCAACAAACCAAGAGATAAGGAAGATAGACAGAAAAGCATTTAATATCCAGGGAAATGTGGATGGTGTTAAGACATTTGTGCTGAGGTTTGTTGCAGATTCCTTGGGATAGGAGGGTAGTTAATGTACTTGCCTACACTAAATGATAATTCTCAGGTAAGGCAACCCTCTGCACATAGACAAGCTGCTGGTGTCAGACAGGGCCATGGGTTCTAGTCCTAGCTCCTCCACTAATTGCAAACCTTCCAGTCTGTCATTTAACCTTTCTGACCTGCAATTCCCTAAATTCCAAGATCCCAGTACTAGATGATGTAATAGTGAAGATCCATTTCTCCTTTCTCGTGTAGACTATTTCTTGGAAGCCTTGAACTTAATACAAACTGTCATCCTGAGATCTTAAAATACAGATCCTCCGGAAGTTTCTAAAGCTGTGCACTTTCACAAAGCTCTGTGATTTTTTTTTATCAAGACCAATTTGCTCATTTGATTAAAACCTAATTGATTTGCCTTGAACTGTTCAGAACAGTCCATGTTGCATTTTCCCGTACAAACAGGGAATGAACTGCATGTGCTCAACCTTCTATTGCTCTAGCAGGGAGACAAAAGTGACATAGACAAAAGTCCTTATACAATGGCGATCACCACCAAATTGACCAGCATAAGGATGGTGACCTGACCTGACAAAGGATTTCACTCTAAACAAAATTTACACTGACCCCACTAACACCCAGCAGAAGTGGGAGAAGCTAAAAGCCCCTTTGTGACTGAACAGGGATGTTCTTTTCCAGAGCATTCTCCTGAAGGGCACATTTTATTGTTCACCCTGTTTGCATTGCTACCGAAACTGTTGCTTCAAATCACTAGCTAGGATGATACCAAACAAACCCTTCAGAGCAGACGCAGCTAACTCCATGCCAGAAAATTGAATCTATGAACCATTTAGAACTTTTCTCACATATAAGCAGCGGTCTGGGCATCAAGTGGTAGAATCAACAGGACAAGCTGAATCACAGAGTGTCCAGGGAAGCTAAAACTGTGAAATCCATTTTATAGACTTAAATTAGCAGTTAAGGACTATTTTAGGATGTTCTAGAAGTTTACCCAGGGACTGTGTTCAAGCTACATAGGGAGCTATGGGCACACTCATATTCTGAGTTAGTTACTATTACCTTGGTACTGTCTCTCAGCCTTCCCATCACGTGTCCAGCTCTATCATCCTACTCCCAAGTCTCACAGTAACTTGGAACTCCCCGATCCTTCACCTCCAAATTCTGGGAGCTGAGTTCTTTGCTCATGCATACAAGAGACTTGGCTCTGTACTTCCTTGCCTCCCAGATGCTTCTCTTCCTTGCTGCTGCTCCCAATGAAAAGATGCCCTTTTATCTGCATTGTATGTTATACACTATGATCAGTCAAAATTTTCACATGAGATTGTGCAAAAGAATTAATTCAATAAAAAAATAGATAGAGAAAGAGCGAGATGGGTATATAGATGATAAACAGATAAGTAATAGATATCTTTGTTAAAAAGTTTTTCTATATAGAAATCCAGTTCTATATATTTTAAATGAATACATTTCTACTTTTTTGATATGGATGCTTTATTCTTTTATGCCCTTAGGTATAACAATACAGTTGCTATGCAACTTAGGTAGCATATACTAGAGATTAAAGTGCCCACCCGAGGTAACTATAAACAATATGGAATCTATGAATTGCATTCAAGATCCTTATCTTAAATAACCAAAGTAAATACCCTGATGATTGACTTTGATCTAGCTGTCCATATCAATCTCAAGACGACAGGGAGAATCACTTGATGAAGACATTGAGCTAACAGGGTCAAGGACATGGGTCTGGTCAGGCCACTTAGCTTTGCTTTATTCCTGTTTCCCCAGCTTGATGAAGCAGGACAACCCATGACCTTCTGCCCATGGGAATTTATGAGAGGTGCCAATTAGATAAAATGCCTGGATACTGACAGAATATGTATCTCTTTTCTTTTTCTAGGTATACCCAAATGACCTACCAGGCTTAGCTTATCTACCTGCCACATATAAACCTGATTCTTCTTATCTATCTCCTGAGCTGAATCGAAACAAATCCCAGCTGAACACTGACTTTTCTGCAAAGGTGCCAACACTGTCTGGCACATACAAAGAGCCTTGATTTGTATATTGTAGGGGCTCTCAAAATGGTATGCTAGAGCACTGGTTTTCACCCTGTGGGCCATGACCCCTTTGGAGGTAGCATATATGATATCCTACATATCAGATGTTTACATTATGATTCATGACAGTAGAAAAGTTACAAAGTAACAATGAAATGATTTTATGGTTGTGGGGTCACCACAACATGAGGTTGGGAACCACTGCTCTGAAGTGTGGTGCCTTCTGTGAAAAGGAAGTGGACACAAAGTCCCACTCTACCCAGAGCCTATTTGCAATCGGTTCCTGCTGAGAAGGGGAACACCAGTTTTCTTCAATGTTGTGTTACTGCAGATATGAACCACACGGCAGGATGAGCCCCGAAAATCACAAGTCCTTCAAAGTAAGCCATAAAAACTAGAAAGGTCACCCTTTCTTCTGTCTTCTTTCTTGGAGAACTTTATTCTCAAGGGGTTTGAATTCATATCTCATCCCCAAGGAGAAGGGAAGCCAAATAAGCCTTGCTGAGTTTCCCCACTCTTGAGCTCACACTCTTTGTGCCCATTGACCATATTTCCACATGACTATCCACAAAAAGAGAAAGTTTTCCTGAGTCCTTAATTCTTTATTTCTGAAGGCTCCTATATCATGCAAAACTTTGATTAAATAACTCTGCTTTTCTTTCCTCTTGTTAATCTGTCTTTTGTCATAGTCTGTGACACTGACCTTTACCAGGAAAGGTGCCACACCTTCCTGTCCCGTGATATGTAATCAATGGATAAATTAACCGGGTGATTTACTTTACAAGTCACTTCCAAGTAAGGAATTGAACCAATTATTCCAGATCAATGTGGGTCCCAGATTGGAGACCAGGATTCAGTCAGTAGACTGGAGGTTGACTAATGCTGATGAGACCCAAGCAAAAATTATTCCCTGAAATGATGCTATTTGTAGATAACTAACCTAACTGAACCAATTTCCTATTTAAGTGTATTGAGTTACAGACACTGAGGGAAATAGATATCGTACTCATTTCTTCCCCTCCCGCTTTATCTTGCAGCCTTTTTAACCCATGGGGCCCATTTCTTCTAGCTCCGCAGGATGCTTCCCAACCCATCCTCTGCTGCTCTTCAATTGGCTGGGATAACCAATTGTAAAAACTCTTCTGGCTGCTTCCACATCTTCCCTTTGCTCACTCAGCTTTCCTTTTTTTTCTCCAAGGGAACAGCTAGAGCTGACAGCTGCTGAGAAGGCAGGGCTACTCCTTCCTGAACTAAGAACCCTTCAGCAAAGCAGTCTCCTGAAGAGAATGAACTTCCCCCAGGCTAATCCCACTCACAGCAGGTGCCTGGTGAATCCCTCATTGATTCTGCTCTACACACCCAGTCTCAGAAACAGCACTTAGACAGAGAAGGTGCCTTCTTGTCTGTGTCCAAGAGTATGCTTTGGAATTTCAACTACTTCACTTGAGTGTCAAGGGGCCCTCAATCTCATTTGCCATTTTGTTTTTTTCTGTCATTCTTTTCAGGCAAGTGAAATATTCTCTTTTTTACAAAACATACCCTGGGTGGCGAGAATGAGAGAGAAATTTTCAGAAAGCCATAGCCCAGAGCAACTGGGGTGACCTTCCCTAAGAGACAGTCACACTTCACATGCCACATGTAGGATTTATATTGCTTTCAAAGCTATTACCTTCTGAAGGTGGCAAAGAAACCTAGGTGAGATTACAGGATGACTCGCAGGAAACGCAACAGGAACAAAATCCCTAACCCTAACCCTAACCCACATAGACCAAAGATCTGCCTGCCTCTGCTGTCAGTTAAAGCAGCATGGGCCACCCAACCAAAGGGGAAGCCAAAGTTACAGATATTAATGCCATGGGGCTGGGAGTCCAACTAGAGTCCTTTAGAAGAACAATGCACACTTCTAACCACTGAGTCAGTCATCTCCTCATCTCTCCTCTGGATGCCCACAACCTATTTTCTGTATACCAAGTCTCTAGAAGTGCAAGATTTAGTGAGCTTTCTCATAGCCATATATTTTACCTTCCCCCAATCCAACAGAGGTTTTACTCCAAAATCAGAAATACCTCTCTTATAGAATTCCTCTCTTAGGGACTTTTTTTTCCCTGGCAACTGGGGTCATTAATTCAGGTGGCTCTGATCCAAGTACTTAAAATATATGTGACAGTATTCACATTCTATGTGACAAGAGGGCAAAATTTCCCAACTTCTCTCATTCATAAAATACATCATTGTGCTTAAAGCCAGATGTCCTTCAGGATCTCCCAGAACTCCTGGTGTCTGTGCCTCCCACCACAAGGAAACCAGAATTGACTGTCCAAGAGTGGAGATCAAGTACAGCCAATTCTCAAAACTCCCCAAGTCAAGTCTATTGAGCAGGAGTCATTCTCTGAGGTGATCATGAATGACTGGAGTTGCCAGGCTATTGCTGAATACCAGCTTATGATAGAGGGTCCAAGGGTAGAAATTATGGGATCCCTCTAATTCTTAACCTCTCTTTTCTGCTCCCTAATATTGTAGGGGGAAAAATGAATACTAGAATAAGTTTAGCTGCAATTTTTGTGACATCTGGGGAGCCTTTCCCCCAGTGCATCCTGGAGCACAGTATTTGGCATAGGTGGGCATGTGTAATTGCAACACTGTGAGCCCAGTGGAGTTTGGCATGCTTTCTAGAGTCTACTACTCTCTCTCATCATTACAGTCTGGGCTGCTTTAAGATTACCAGCTCAGATCCAAGGAATCTATTCATTTGCCCATTAGGAAGCAATATCCACTTCTTTCTTCTCCACTTCCCTGATAAACCCTCAGGCAATTTGCTTTCCTGCTTCCAAGGAAAACATTTTTGACCTGCTCAGTGAGAAGTATGTTCTCCAAGTCAAACAAGTCTAGGCTTGCTGAACAAAGGACACTAGCTTGGCTAAGGCTCAGAGTGTAACAATACTAAACAGCCTTTCAGCTTTTGGCAGGTATCAGATGGCTTCAGTTCTTTATGTCTGGACCTTCACTATATACCACACTAAAAACAAGGTTGGGCCCTCCTGCAAAGGCCTCAGTGGGAGATTATGCCTCCCCAGGGGAGCACTGTGTTCCCCTTTAGACTCTACCACAAGAATATCCTCCCCCTCCCCCACATAGAATCATTGAGAACAATCTGAAATCCTACCAACAGCAGCAGCATTATCTAACATGGATGTGCAAACTAACAAGTCTGTCTACAGCTGAGGAATCACATTTCTATTCTAAAATCTTCTTCTCTCACAGATAGACGAATTCTATAGTCAAGATGACTGTCATAGGACTTTCTAGTTGTACCTTTTCTTTGAAGTTAAAAAGATCAACGTACAAAATTACATATGTTTGCTTCATTTAGAGGAAAAAAAATAAGTTATTAGGTCTGCATTTCATGTTCATTGTAAACAGATACTAAGCATTTTTTTCAATTTATGAACAAAAAAAGAAAAAAGGCAGATGTATCTGGACTAAAAATTTGCTAATAACTGTGTTATTTCAAGTATTTTTTATTGAAAAGTATTTGAGTTTATTATATAAAAATAGAGGGGCTGGAGAAATAGCTCAGTGGTTAAGAGCACTGGATGGTTTTGCAGAGGACCTGGGTTCGATTCCAACCACCCACACAGCTGTTCACACTCATCTATCACTCCAATTCTAGGGAATTTGGAGCCCTACTGGGTGGTGGTGGCAGAGGCAGGTGGATCTCAATGAGTTTGAGGCCAGCCTGGTCTGCAGAATGAGTTTTAGGACAGCCAAGACTACACAGGGAAACTGTCTCAAGAAAGAAAGAAAGAGAGAGACAGAATGAGGGAGGAAGAAAGGGAAGGAGGAAGGGAGGAAGAAAGGAAGGAAGGAAAGAAGGAAGAGAAGAAAGAGAAGAGATGGCTTGTTTTCTCCATGTCCATTGAATTCTACTACATTTTGTTGTTGCTAGCATGTATACTTGTGGATAAAGCCAATTAACATATCATTGTAACCTAATTATAATATAGCTTTAGTGTAGTAAAAGTTTTGGGCCAAGGTTAAATAAACCCATCTACAGTTGTCAAGCCACATGTTATGCTTTTTTTCCATTGAGTATTTCAGGTCAAAAAGTTATTACTCAATAATTATTATATCAGTCAGAAAATAGACAATGTACACTTATATAATATACTGCATTATTATTAAGATAATTCCGTTCCCATCATACTTCAGTGAGGTGACAATAGCTAGCATTAACAAAACATAAATGAAACTTCTCAAAAAGATTTACTGTCAAGAGGTAGCACGTGTTGAAGAAGAATTTAGTTCATTAATTATATCCAAAAAATTTACAGTTTATTACAGTGTCTTAGACGTGGTAGAGGGGAACAAGAAAGATTTCAGAAATGAGAGAAGATGAGCTCACTCCATTACCTCACAAGCATTGTTGGTATTGTGTCCCAAGCTCTATAGTAATAGATGGTTATTTAGAAAACAGACACATCTAAAGAAATAGTATACAAGTGATGGACATGCTGGATTGCCTCACACTAAAATGTATGCATGTATCAAAACATATTTCCCCCAAATTTACGGGTTTTGCCAATTAAAAAATAAATTTTATAGCTGGGGATATAACTTAGTTGTACCCAATTTACACACAGTCCCAGACTCAGGCTTCATCCCAAACTAAACCGCATGTGCTGGCACTCAGAAGGTAGAGGCTTGAGATTAGAGGTTCAAGGTCATGTTCTTGGCTACTTAGGGAGTACAAGACCAGCCTAGGCTAGAGACCCAGCCTCATATAAAAAAATAAGACATAAAGTTGGTAAGATAGCCAGCAAGTAGGTTAAAAGAAAAATCAAAATCTCAGAGGCAGATGATAAGAACCGAAAAGATCAGAAAACACAGGATTGTCATTCCTGTTCTTTCATAGCCACAGAACAGGCTAGATGGCATCATCAGGGTTGTTCCTGAATTCTAATCTAGTGATTCATCTCTGCTATTGTTGACTTAATCTTTGTGAGTAATTCTTTTATGTCCCCATTAGAGTAGCTGCCCCAAACTCTCTGCTCTACTACAGGATGTGAAACAAATGCTGACCCATGGCAGGCACACTATGAATGATTTCAAGGTCAATCCAGTTGAAGCAACCATTGGCACAAAACAGGCCTCTGGACAGATGTGCAGCATTCATTGCAAGGCCTGGCTTGTTTGCAGTTCTGAAAGCAGTAGCCTACTATATCTTGTCTAGGTACTTCAAGATGGGAATTGTCACAAAGTTATCTTTCTGTTACTCTGGGCTAGGTCTATCTATGACTACTTGAAGGGAGACCCCCTTCCATGAGTGCCTACACATACAGAGCCTTGACCAAATTAGGCAAGAAGCAAGAGAGTAACATTGGAAGGGAAGTCTTTGGGATAGGGCCTAGCAGTGGGAGGGTCAACGCTCTATGAGCCACTGAAAAGGGTCTTTGTGGGGAAGCTGATTCTTGTTTCTTTATCTCCCTGTTCATGACCTCATTTCCAAAAATACGAGACAGGAGGGATGTCAAAGATCCTAAAAATATTGTTTCCTAGAAGCTGCCTTAGCCACATCTAACAGCCAAAGATGTTAGATTTCTTTACATGCCTAAGAAATATATGATGTCCAAATGACCAGCCCAAACGTATTTTCCATCCCAGAGAAGCATCTTTCTTAACTATCACTCCCAAATTTCTACACATAGTTACACCCACACAGAAATGTGCAGTGAGTCAAAAGGTACAGTTCTTCTTCTACATGTGAAATACTAACACATGCACTGTGCCAAAAAAATTAGTAAGCAAACAAGTTTTTGGTAGATTCACCTGTGTATAACTGAAATCTTTTCCGTTTTTTGGGTTTGGTATTAGTGGTGCCCAAACCACAGGCCCCAGCTCTTACCGTTAGAACGCGGCTGACACTCTGCTTCCAGAGTTGTCTCCTGCCAATCCTAAACATCTCAGCAAGCTGTCTGCTTTTTGCTGTGGTCCAAAGTCAGTTCTTCCCAAGTGGTCTTCTAACTCAAAGAGACAAATTCACCCTCTAGTGGAATTTCAGAAGAAATAAATGGCTCCACGAGGGTCACATTGTCACTCTTCTGTTCCTCATGCCCATAACTGACTCTCCATATTCACAGAACTGAGGCAAGAAGCCTTCCATTCATATCACTCAAATTTTCCTCCCAGAGTCTCTGCCCTCAGGCTTTTCCTTGCTTCTGAGGTCCCACGTTGTCAGGGAAATACTGTTTCCATGCTGTGCATTTTAAGCATGCCTTTTAATCATGTTTAGCAACCAGAGGAAGCATTTTAACTGCTCGGTTGTAACCACAACTTCTAATGTTCCATTCCACACACTGCCCAACAATAAGCTTTGAGTCAATAAAGAAGTTCAAATCATTTCTTTGAACAATAAGAAACCTTAAACCAGATCAAAACAGAAGGCAGGCAAGTCACAGCTCTGGATATATTGCTCAAGTTAAGAAATTCAGTCTTACTTTGTCTAAACAACTTTGTGTGTACAATTAACTGCCAGCGTTGTGACTAATTGTGACTAATTGCTTGATAGGCTAATTGTGACCCAAAGGAGCCATTTTCTTGCCCATAAAGAACAAGCAGCCTGTTTCATATGCAAATGGCAAATGGTGTCCATAAATTACTCCTGTTCACATGGCTGCCCATGTGCAGAAAGCAAAGTAATGCACTCCATGAGTTTTAACATCTAGATCTTCCTCACTATGCAGAGAAGATGAAAAAACATAGCCAGGTGATTGAGAAATCTCTCACCTGTAATTCCTCACATCAAGCTGCATAAAAATAAGAATATCTGGGGTCAGTGTCATTGAATCTGGGGTATTGTCCTTTGGATTTAAAGTCCAAAACTAAAATCCTATCAGATCCATTCAAAGATCAGCAGGAAACTGAGGAGTCTCCTGCTATTCAGTCTCATCAGACACTGAGTTCATAGCAGGGTAGTAGCTTCATATCAATAGAGGAGATTCACTTAGCCAACAGCCAAAGCTAGGGTGTAGCCTCCATTTATAGTGTTAATGTGGATATAATATTTGAACCTGAAAATTATATGGCAAAAAAATAACATAAGCACATAAAGTGATAAGTATATGCACAGAAAAGCTTTCTGTTTTCCCTCTGAGTTCAGTGTTTGAGTCCAATAATGGCAGTAGACAGATTGACAAGGGAGAAGGCCCATAGAGTGTTGCATACACTGGGAAACACACAGGTGCCCAGCAGTTCAGTGAGATTTAGGAGCGTACATCTGTTCTTCTTATGGGAGAGAGAAGTATTGGGCAATTTCAGCAGAAGAGTAAATTATTTTTAGAAGAGATGAATTGATTCAAAAACACAGACAATGCCTGGGAGCAATGCTTCTGTGGGTTCCAGGTATAGATGCTATCACTCCTTCCTGTCATGGGTATTATTCTCTTCTTTCTGCTGAGATGGCTGGGAAAAACATTTGCAGCAAATAATATCTGCTGGAGCATATGGACTTGAAAATAGATAAAGAAACTAGGAGAAAGCCCTCACTGAATGTGTTACTCCACCTGGGCCCTCATTTTAAAGTGAAAGTTTGGGGTATCATCTCCTGAGCCAACGTTATATGTGAATACATTTAGGGGAGTTGCAGACTTAACACAGGGCCTCATGCAAGTTAAGCATACACTGTGTATGCCTGAGTTATATCAGTCCCAAGATATTTTTTAATCAACCTCTGTGTGTTGATAAGCAACTGTTTACTGTCATAATTGTGAATAATGGCCATAGGTCATCAGAGACATGCAGGCACAGAGCAGGATGTGATTCTCCCTGCTAGGCAGTTTGGATCAGTCCCAAGACCCCTGTCAACATACGACCCTCAGGAGAGATATAAGGATCCATTAAGCAGTGCTCATTTTTCACTAGTCACATCAAATTGGTGCTACTTCCATGGTATACTGAGGTGCCACCCTCGTTTCAGCAAGAGCCATTTACAATGTGATCTCCTGGGGGCCATTACTTCCTAGGGAAATTGCCACACGTGACTGATGGCATTTATTTTGTGTTTGGCATGCATGCCTACAACTCTCCTGAGGTTTCACGGCAAACTTCAGAGTCTTCAGCTTCTGCAGCTCCATTTCAACCTCTTTGAGCTAAGTAGAAGAAGGCAGTGGTGCCTTAAGGGATCTTCTTGAGTGTCCTGGAGAGCTGCTCTTAAGCAGAACAAACAGAAAATGTACATTCAACTTACCTACTCTCAAGGCCTGAAAAATTTTTATTTCTGGTAGCTGGAAAAGAGTTATCAAACATTTGCCAGTAGCAAAGTCGAGAATGCTCTTTTAAAGCACATTCCGCCAGGCAATATATGGAAATGAACCTTGCAGGCTGAAAAGGGTTAGCCATACATAAATCCTACACTGGGAATGATGGGAAAACAGAAATGGGCAACGGGCGATACACAGGCAGAGGACTTCATCAGGAATTCCAAGTACCTTCAGATAAAGTGTGACATTTCACCTATACTCATAATAAATGTTTGTGCGTACTTTTTATGAGGTCAGACTACAGTGGTTTAAGAGAAAATAGCCCCTAAAGGGAATGGCACTTTGGGGAGGCGTGGCTTTCTCGGAGTAGGCGCGGCCTTGTTGGAGGAAGTGTGACACTGTGGAAGCCTCCTGTGAGGTCTCATATAAGCTCAAGCCACATCCAGTATCTCAATTAGCTGCCTGTTGCCTGCAGTTCTAAGATGTAGAATTCCCAGCTTCTTCTTCAGCACCATGTCTGCCTGTATGTCACCATGTCTCACCATGATGATAATGGACTAAACGTCCAAAGTGGTAAGTCAGTTCATAAAATATTTTTCTTTATAAGAGTTGCCATGGTCATGCTGTCTTTTCACACCAATAAAAATCCTAATACACAAACATTGGACTATATATTATAGATAAAACAACTAATAAAAGTACACATTTACTCAATTACTTAAAAAAATATTAATTGTGGGACTAGAGGAATAAGCTCAGCACTTAAGAGCATTTGCTACTCTTACAGAGGACGTGAATTTGGTTTCCAACACCCACAACAGGTAGCTCAGACCACCTGTAGTTACAAGGGACCAGATGCCCTCTTATGGTTTCCATAGCCATACACATTTGGCATGCACTCACATAGACAGACACACATAAGCTGAAGGAAAAATAAAATAAATGTTTATAAATTGGTTGTACGATGCATTCTACACTCAGGAAAAAGAGAACATAAAATGCTGATGATTTCTACATCCTCAATATAAACATGCATTCTGATTACAGCTCTTAAAATACAAAAACGTATATCTTGTCAACAAAGATGGCAATTTCTGCCTGCAAGACAGGTTGATCATAAATAACAACACAAGTGTATAATCATGAATTAAAATATAATTACAAATTGAGAAAAGAGTCATTTTAAAAAACAAGTAGCAGCTTTACTTGGACTTGTGTTTTAAAAACATTACCTTTTCATGTTTACATTTGAAAGAAAACTCACTTCTCGTTTAGAGCCATGCATTTTGGCCTTGGATCCCTGTATGTACCATCTATTCTATGTGTCATAACGGAATGGGGTAACAACGGCCCAACAGACATGAATGTAAGTCTCCACTCTGTTGTCTTCCTAGCTGTGTAACAGCCGTCTTCTTCCTAAGGATAGTGTCAGAACTTTTGCTTGCTAAGAGTTTTTATGTGTCTATGTGTATCTGTGATGATGTGGGGTGTATAGACATATGGTTATTTATATCCTCCTGTGTGGGGTATGCATGTATACATGTGTATTTGTGCATGTGGAGGCCCAGAGTTGATGTCGGGTGTAGTTCCATGAATTTGGATTGTATGAAAAGAAGACTCTGAGCCAAATATTGGGAGAAGGCTGAAATATCAGAGAGAGGAAGCACCACAGTCAGTTCTCACCCAGCTGTCTGGCAACTTCCTCAGCCTTGCTCCTGGTTGCATCTACTGGTCCCTTCTGCCTGTCCTTCTGCCTCTGCTGAGTTCCTAAGAGGCCTTATATACCCTTCTCTTCAGCTGTATCCCATTCAGGTTAGGATTAAAGGTGTGTACTACTCTATTTCATAGCTAGCCTTGAACTCACAGAAACAGAAGAAATTCTGTCTCTGGAGTTATGGGATTAAGAGTGTAGGTCACCACTCCCGCTTTCCCTGTGCTGGGATTAAAGGTGTGTGCTATTGAATCTCAGCTGTTTGTCCTTGTACTCAGGGATGAAGAAATTTCTGAACTGTCTGCCTATGATTTGACTGTGTGCTGTCTCTGATATTTCAGGTTTTATTAAATATGTAACAAATATCCACAGTAGGGTGTTTTCCCCAATCACTCTCCACTTTATTTGTTGGACAAGGTTTCTTATTGAACTCAGAACTCATCAATTCTGAGTTAGCTAGCCAGCTTGCACCAGAGATTCATTCTCCCATTCCTGCCTCTCAAATAGTGAGATCATAGGTGCCTTCCATGCCTGCCTGATTCTTTAATGGGTTTAAGTTTGAGTGGATTCAAACTCCAGCCCTTACACAGGTAAAAAGAGTGTTCGTCGCTGAGCCATCTTCCCAGGCCTTTTGCTAGGTTTAAAAAAAAAAAAAAGAAGAAGTAAACTATATATCTAACAAACATTAAAAACTCCTATACTGTGGACCCTTGACAAATCAAACATATCACCTCATGATTAATTTACAAAAGAAGTGTAGCCATTATTAATAGCAATAACAACAGAGGGAACAATTTTCCATGGAAGGACTTTATCCCACAAACCCCAGCCTAGAGGGCTTTGGAAGATTTTGCTTCTGACTATGTCCCAAGAAAAGAGAAATCCAAGTTTTACCTGATATCATCAATATATTTTTCATGATCTTCCACCTTTAAGAATGTTCTACTGAGGTACAACAGAATAATTCTATAAATAATAGGATATCATATAAATTTCAAATTCATTCTGACTTGCATATTATTTTCACTTTTTATAATTCAGAAATTGAATAGGGTTTTTTTTTTTTTTTTTTATTGGTGCTGGAGATAGACCTATGGCCTCCCTCATGCTAGGAAAGGGCTCTACCATTGAGCTCTGCATGGCCTCTTCTTATATTCAGGGTCCTCTTGCACTTGCTGTTTACAGGCAACAATCATGGCATAAATGTCATTGGCAGCACTTGTAGAGACCCATCTGTCACCCCAAATATCAGGGATACTGCAGCACCTTATATGACCATTCACTAGCCATTGAGAGCTCATTTTAAAAAGGAGCATGTATCCTAGCTGTTATCTTAAAGTCTTCACTGACACCTTCTGGGAAGGTCAGGAAAAACATACCCTTGTTGTCTCATAGACAGTGCTGTGTAGAAAAAGGTTTCAGGCCTAGACTAACCCCACAGTTCAGACCTGCCCATCACTGCTTATCTGGACCAGCAGCCCCACAGTCCAAAGGAAACACACAGATGTATATATTAATTTTATGCTGTTTGGCTTGTGGCTCAGGCATATTGCTAGGTAGCTCTTTCATCTTAATTCAGCCCATTTCCATAAATCTGTCCTGCCCTATGGCCCCTGGCTTACCTATTTTGTTCCGTGTTTCTCCTTGGGCAGCTGGATTGCATCTCTCCTGACTCCTCCCTCCTTCCCCCATCTGTGCTCTGATGTCCTGTCTACTTCTCAGGTTCCTGCCATAGGCCAAAACAGTCCCTTTATTCACAGCATAAACACATCCCACATCAGTGCTGTCATTGGCTTTGAAGAAAATCCCTAAAGAGTCAGACTCAAAATGTAAACAAGTTTCATAAATTTCTTGACAGATTCAATGCATTTTTCTTTTCATGGATCCAAAATGTAATATATATATATATATTATATTATATTATATTATATTATATATATTAAAATCTATATTTAAGTCTAAAAGAGCTTTCTCGATCAAAGTAGAATGCAATCCTAATAAAGCAGTATACATTGTATCCTGGTTTAATCGATAGCTGTACCTCAGTGGTGAATGACACAATGGTCTTTCTCTGATGGTGGCTTAGTCAGATGAAAGACTGCTTTATGAGCTCTAATGATCAAAGAAACTTTCCAAAAGAAAGCAGAACTTCAGGCAAGCCTTGAAGCAGGGGAAGATTTTGAAAAGGCAAAGCATGATAACATGTGTGGAAAATACCAAACTCTAGAGAGCCTGTCTGTGTGACATCTGAGGAGAAAAACAATTGTTTGATCTCTTAAAGGTACCTGGAAATTGGAAGTGGATGTCTACCTAAGGAAGAGGCCTTCACAGGCATTAGGAAGTCAATGAAGACTAAGTTGGTAAAAACCTTGCTCAGGAGGATTACATCAGTAGTTGCGTGCAGAAAGATTGCAATGGAGAGAGACTGAAGACTCTATCCAGGGGTATGGGGCAAATCATATGATAAAAGAGAAGTGGTGGTGACCAAGGGTAATGAAAACAGAACAAGCAAACAAACCAAACTGTAAAAGTAGGTTCCCTTCCCTCCACTCAACACTTTACTATCCCTAGAGACCATTGCTGAGGCAGGGACCAGAAGAAATGGATAGATAAACCTTTATGTACATACACACCACACATACCAAAAAATATGTAAACAGATACACTGGTGTAAACTGGCAGCTAACAATAGAGGAAAAAGAGATGGTGTCCCATGATGGTCCTGTGTTGTCTTGCTTAGGTCAGGCAAAGATCACAACAGCTCTCACAGAAGGGGGAACAATGCAGAAAAGCTGTTTGGAGAATGGATGCTGGTGATGACACTGTAGTTACTGGCCCACCTGGTTTTCTCACATTGAGAATGCCATATAGTCATATGTGACACCTAAAACATAGAGCATCTTTTTTCAAATAATTTTTGTATTTTTTGAAATCCAAATATAATTATACCATTTCCCCCTTCACTTTCTTCCAGCCAACCCTTTTTATATGCCCTGAACTCAAATTTGCAGACTCCTTGAGTTTAGTTGTTTATATTATATATATTATAACGTAATATATACTTGTAGGAAGAAGGTGACCAGTCACCAGGACTTGGCCATGGTTGCCTGGGTTCACATGAGATATAATAACTTCCCCAGAACCAACCTGACACTGTGCTGAGAGACTGCTGATGACTGCACAGGGAGCCAATGGAGAAAGGACAGCTCATCTTTAGAGGCCTGCAAGGCCAATAAGACACCGGGATGGGATACATAAGCAAGTCCAATTTCCACAATAAACGAGTCTGCTTCTGTTACCCACCTGACTCCCAGAGTCTGTGTCATTTACTCCACACCTCCTCACCCCTCCCCCAAGAGGTGTCCATATAGGGCCAACCACAACATCACAACATATACTAATGATTATGAATATAAAATACAATTATTCTATAATATATAAATATAACCTGCTTAGTCTATGTAATGTTACTTACATGTATATAATTTCAGGACTGACCATTCAGTTATAAATAATTTGGGGTTTTTGTTTCGGTTTGGTTTGGTTTGGTTTTTGTTTTTTGTTTTTTTTTTTTTTTCAAAGAAGTCACACTTTCTATCCTTGTATATCCTTATTCAAGTTCCCTTCCCCCTCCTGCCACATCAGGTCATTCTTTCTTCTCCACAACTCCCCATCTCCTCCCTGGGCAGGCAGCAGACAGTCCCATGGTCCCACTGACCCAGTATTGCTTAGTTCAGTCTCCACTCCTGGCAGATCCAGATTTCTCCCCCACCCCCCCCAAGACTGAGTCAGGTGTTCCTCTAGGGGGAGTGGGATCCAAGGAGTCAGTCCAGGGTGTTTGTGATCCCAAGCTGTTCAGTGGTTGTGGTTTGCAGCTTGGGCATGCTTTGCTTTTTTCTTGTTTGTTTGTTTGTTTAGAGTCCACTAATGAGTGAGTACATCCCCTGCTTATCTTTCTGAGATTGTGATACCTCACTCAGGAAGATATTGTCCAAGTCCATCCATTTGCCTGCAAATTTTAGGATATCATTTTTTCTCACTGCTGAGTAGTACTCCATTGTGTAGATGTACCACAGTTTGTTAATCCACTCTTTAGTAGAGGGACATCTAGGTTGTTTCCAGGTTCTTGCTATTACAAATAATGCTGCTATGAACATAGTTGAGCTAATACCTTTGGAATATGACTGTGCATCTTTAGGGTATACACCCAGAAGTGGTATTGCTGGGTCCTTGGGGAGATTGATTCTCAGTTTTCTGAGAAACTGCCATACTGTGTTCCAAAGTGGCTGAAGAAGCTTACACTCGCACCAACAATAGAGGAGTGTTCCCCTAGCTCCGCATCCTCTCCAGCATAGGCTGTCCTCTGTGGTTTCTATGTGTAGCATTGGCTGTCCTGGAACTCCCTCTGTAAACCAAGCTGGCCTCAAACTCACAGAGATCTCCCTGCCTCTGCCTTCCAAGTGCTGGGATTAAAGACATGCACCATCACACCCAGAGTCTAAGTGTCTTAAATGGAGTTTGATTTAGCACCATTAACATGAATTGGATTTGTGCAAGAAGAGAGTTGGAAAATATTAATGTACAATTTTTGTAAAATCCCATTGGCCAAAATTCAAAAGATGGTGGTGTCTCAAAAGACAGAGGAATCTCAGAGTACACAGAAAGCTGATGCATCCAGAATAAAGCAATGTTTGGAAAGAGGAACCCCATTCTGCAAGGATATGATGGAGGAAGAGAGATGGGTGCTCCATGCCAAGTATGTACTCCAGAAATGATTTAGAACAATGTATTTCATGTGAAAAGTCTGATGATTGGGCTGCTTTGTTCTGAGACAGATAAACTCAAGGAGCACACTCTTGAGAACATCTTCCCTTCTCTTCTCATCTTCTCTGGTGACTCTGTCACGCATCTCTGTAGAAACATTGTTGTCCTGGCAAGGGAATTCATATCTTCTGATCCTGACTCATATATACTGGATGGTTTTACAGTGCCTGACAATCCACCAGTCACATTGGCCCCATTTTACCCATGAATAACATGTAATGATACAATGATTTGGGGAGACTATCCAGCTCATGAAAAAAAATCCAACCTAAGAAAGTGATCTCAATACTCTTGTATAAAGTAATTGCAACATTATCTCAATTGGATGCTATGTGCATCTTGCAGTACCTTAGCACAAAAAGCACTGGAGCTTGAACTGTCTGAAATAGGTTGACGTAACACCTATTTAGTTATTTTTCCAGTTGATGTAACAAAATATCTGACAGAGGCAACTTGAAGATGGAAGGACTTGTTGTAACTCCCAGTTAGAGGAAATAGGCCATGGTGATGGGAGAGGTAGAGAAACATGAGTAAGAGACAGAAGAGACAGACAGTCACATGGAAAAGGGGAACAAAGAGAGATGAATGCTGCCTCACAGATCACTTCCTCCTTCTCGTGCCACCTGCAATTCCAACCAATAGAGTGGCGCCTGCCCACATTTAGGGTGATTCTTCCTACATTAATTAATCAGCCCAGAAACTAAATCACAGACATGCTCAGAGGTTTGTTTCCATGGTGAGTCTAAACTGCATCAAACTGACAATCAAGACTGGCCATCAGAATCCTGTTACCACAGTCTGTGGTAATATTGCTTTCTTCCTAGAACATTGTTTGTCTTTCCGCATGCTCTTAATATCTTAAGAAAGTGATACTCTCTCTCCTTGTGACACTTATTGTAGTTCTTTATAAAATTCAGCTCCCATAATCACCTGAAACTCAAGAACCCTGAATGAAATTATGGAAATCAAACTGGAAGTGTAGCCAAATGTGGTAGTGAATACCTTTAATCCAAGTACTCAGAAGACAGAGGCAGGTGTCTTTCTGTGAGTTCAAGGCTAGCCTGGCCTGTTTAGTGAATTCCAGGCCAGCCAGTGTTCCATAGTAAGACCCTCTTTCCAAAAATAGAAAGGCATGGGGTATAAATCATTGGATTTAGCATAGTATGTTTGCAATTCTGCTTTTTGTTTTGCTACGTAGCATGTTTGTAAGGTTAGGCATTCCTGACGCAAGAAGCAGAAGTCTAAAATGCTCCAAAATCCTCAACTTTTTTAGTGACACCACAAGTACAAAACTCCACACCAGACCTCTAAGCCAATATGCACCTGCAGTGAAAATATTGCATAAGAGTTATTCTCTGTGTATAATATAAATAAGAAACTCAAACAGGGGCTGGAGAGATGGCTCAGCGGTTAAGAGCACCGTCTGCTCTTCCAGAGGACCCGGGTTCGATTCCCAGCACCCACATGGCAGCTAACAACTGTCTGTAGTTCCAGTTCCAGGCAAACACCAAGGCAAATAAATAAATAAATAAAGGTTTTTTTTTTTTTTTTTTTTTTAAAAAAAAAAAAGAAAGAAAGAAAAGAAAGAAACTCAAACATAGTTTTTTACTAGGACTTTTAGGACAAGGATGAGGAGACAGTCAGCCTGTAAAGTGCTTCCCATGTAGCATAAAAAGACCTCAATTCTATCCCCAGCACCCACATAAAACACCAGATGCAGAGGCACTGCCTACAACCACAGCAGATATAAGAGGATGCCCTTGAGCTTGCTGGCAGCTCCTGAAACTGAAAGAATGAACTCCAGGGTCAGTGAGAAACACTGTTCTAAAAACTAAAGTAGACAGCAATTGTGGGAGACACCTAATATTGACCTCTGACCTCTACACACACACAGAGAGATGGAAGATCCTACTTTAAGGATGTCTCACTATGTATACAACTATTCAAAAAACTTTAATGCAAAATCTTAAATACTTCCCAAATATTTCAGATACAGAATACCTACCTTATAATTTCTCATTTTGAGTCTGTTGAGATTATATGATATAGCTTACTTGCTCAAATGTTCTTTGTTTCAAACAAAAATTACAGCTTTACATCAGACAGAACTCAGAAAACAACACTGTACATATAAGAATCTTATTGTAATTATAATTTGGAAGGGTAAGGGCATCATGGGATTGACCCTACTCCTTAATTACTTATACTTTCAGAAAATCAAGATTCAAATATTTGACCAGTATTAATTAGAAAAATGGGAAGAAGACCCTGATTAATGTAATTCTCACCTACTGGAAGCAATGGGTCTAATAATCCTTCATGTTATCTATTAATGTTCATTATTCTACTCCAGGCATGACCATTCTTTTTCTCTTTTACCTTTGTGCATATGTACATATTTGTGTACATGTGTATATGTGGATGCACAAGCACACATGTATGCACAAAAGTAAAAGTCAGAGGTCAATGAAGGTTTCTTCCTTAATTGCTCACCACCATACATTTAGAGACAGGATATCTCACAAAACCTGGAGCTCAGTGATTTTAGCTATGAAAGCCAGCCAATGAGAACCAAAGAGCCACATGTCTCTGCTTGTCAGTGCTGATGCTTCAGATGGTCCCCTCCACATCCAGATGTTATGTGGATGGTAGGGATTTAAATTAAGCTCCTCATGCTAGAGACACTTTACTGACTGAATCATCTCTCCCAGACCCCACTTTAGTCATAAAAATCCTAAGATATCAAAGTATAATTTTTCCCCAAATAGAAAGAAATTTTTTAAAAGCCTTATTTTCCCTTCTTGAAGGAAAAAGGGTTCTCATTTAGCCATCATATTTTCATTTGGGGGAAATATATATTTCATTATATAAGCCATGGTTTATCAATATGATGACCTGTTATGACCAACTTATAAATATGAAAGAACATTTTGGTTCACATTTTGGAGATTCTAATCCAAGATCTAGTAGATCCACTGCTTTAGATCTATGGTGGATGGAATAGATGGTGAATGGCAAAACAAACTTCTCACCTCAAACATAAAGGAAGCAAATAATAATGATAATAATAATAATAATAAAAGATCCGAGCTCCCACAACCCTCTTCAAGAGCTCACCCTTAATAACCTTAAAATTCTCCACGAGGTCCCATCTCCTATAGTTTCTACCACCTCCAGACGGTGTCACCATGGTTCATGCCCATGACATATTGACCTTCAGGGAATATTTATCTAAGCTAAACCATGGCTAGACCAACATTTGACCTCTGATGTAGAAGATAACAAGGAAGAGTGACAAGAACCAAGGGAATCATCGGGCTCCATGCTCCTGCTCTTGCTAAGTCAATGCTGCAGACCCCCCACAACCCTGCAGACACCCCAGGCAGGGGCTCTAGCTCTCCGGAGGGATCACTTTCAGGCTATCTTTCCTATTGTCATAGTCATTTATTGTTTTCAACAAAGAAAGAAAAAAAGTAGTGTTAGTTTCACCAACAAGCTATAATTCTCACTTCATATTTAAATATCTGCCTTTCTCTCACACTATCAGGAAATCATAATCTCAAAATTGTGTTTCTTTTCCACATGAGAAAAAAAAAGGAATCAAGTGTCATTTAATATAAAAGAAAATGCCAGTATAGGGAATTGTTAGCTAGCTTACTCAAGCAATACCTTCTTAAAGTAGCAAAGAATTAGCCAGTTTTGAGCTGCCTCCCATCAGAAGCACATTGATTATTCAGAAATACATTAATAGAGGAAGCTTCCAAGCAGTCATAGCTTGACTTTGCAAAACTCCTTGTAGTCTGAGTTTCCTCATTACTAACAACCCATTAAAATAAGTAAGATGTTGCAATAAATGTGGAAGATTAGAACTCATACAGATGCCAAAGCGATTCGCAGTGAAAAGAAACGTATTGATCTGAGAAACAGAAAACCTTTGATTATTAGGACTGTGATCAAGGATAGCAAATCCACTGATCTTAAACCAAGCAGTAATTTTTGCAATGAAGGTTTTTACTGTCTTTGAAAAGTTTAAAAATAGGTGCAGGAGACATCAAAGGAAGATCTTCCAAGCTAAGAAAAGGATGATTTCATCATTTCGTAAACAAGAGAGTTGATGCAGCTCCAAGATCCAGAGGAGACAGAAGAGCTCTGCTTACAGAAACCCAAACGTCTACCCTTGCCACTGCAAACTCAGAGGGTGGGGATCTGCCCATTGTCATCACTGTGTGCTGGGTCTTCACGGTGCTAGTTAAATGAATAAAGAATAATGTCTCTGGTGCCCTCATCCTGGACCTAACCATCTTCAAACTCCAACTGCCTACAGTGACAAATTATATCAGTTACTCTGATATTGGCAAAGCATAATAATACTGCCATAGAAGACAAAAATAACATTTACTGCTGTCTGTGTTCTACCTTTCTTTAGCACCGTAACATAATTTATAAGAAATGTCATTACTACCTGCAGATGTCACAAAACAAAATCCACGCTCTGTCCTTCCTCTCAATAGCAACAATGTTGCACTATTAGTTCAGAAATCAAACATAGATACCATTCATCACACACAAAGAATAAACTCATATTATTGCTAGCAAAAGTAAATTATTGAAACTTCTTACTGATCAAATGTGCCTTTAGGGAATGCTTTGAGAGTGAGCACCCATGCTGTTTCCTTGCCAACATCAGCATCACAGCTTCCTAACAAAGCAGAGGTGGAAGGGCTCCCAATTAAAGTAAATATGGACACCGATAGCCTACTGTGTAAATGTTCAGCAGCATCCTCGTAATGTAATACCTACTTCCTGAGTCTTAAAAAAAAATTGTCTACATTCTGATTTTTTGTACATTTGTAGGTCTTCCACTAAAAATACTGAGGCTAATATTCAAACTGAGCTCCTGGGTATATTCAAACATCCAAATGAATTGGCACAATTAACTGTACAAATTAGCCTTCATTGACTGAAATAGGTTCCAAGCTGGGGCTTGAATGAACCTACATATGAAAGCAAAGATGCCCGATAATTCAAAGAATCTCTCAAATGTAGCCCTTACATACTGAAAGAGTGGTTGTTATAAAATTGTTTAGAAGAATCATTTAATTATTTTAATCTCAAAAAAGTATATAACATCAAAAAACCATGGGGGATAGATTTTAGAAAACATAGAATCAATGTTTCTTGTTGTATACCCAGTACTGAGTCCACCAGGCTCCAACAGATCTCCAAATCCATGATCATACAGACAGCCCTGGCTAATGTCAAAACAAAATGGACATGAACATGAGAAGGAGTCAAGGCAGCTATGAGCTGGGATGCAGAGGGTAAGAGCGGGGTAAGTGTGCATGGTATACATGTGAGAGAATGTCCAAGAACAAATTTGATTAGCAAAAATAAGTTTCAATTTATAAAAAACGAATCTGAAGAGAGAAGCTGTGGTTCAGACTCTGAAGGCCAAGTTCTCAGCACAAAGGAGATTCATTTTGCCCAGAGAGACAGAGGGAGGGGGATAGAGACAAAGTCGGAGATAGTTGATGAGAAAGAGGAGGAAGAGAGAGGAAAAGGAGGCAGGGATATTTGTCCTTGTGGGGTGGGGGACAACGAACAGCCTCCGGATACAGAGGGGGCAGATGTGGTACACAGGAAAGTAGCAGTTTATAAAGGCACAAGGGGAAACCCCATGTTAGAATGAGGTGTTTAATGTTAATTGCTCATGTTGACGAGGTGAGCCACAGGGGGCTTTAGTTTGCTGGACTTCTATACTTGACAGCTGGACCTTGGTGGTCAGACTCAGGAAGGCGTGGACAATAAGGGAATCTACCGCAGTGGCTAGCTTTAGGAGTGTAATCTAAAGGCTTTTTAGCAAGGCAGAGGGAATGGGAAGAGAGGGCAAGGCCTGTCAGAGCCCTGAGAAGGAGCCTTCAGCACCAAAGAGCAAAAAAGATGGGGACATGGGGAAGTTTTTAATCTATGACTATGAAGATCAAACTCTGTGGTATAATTCCTTTTTTAGGAAACTGTGGAGTTAATTCCATGTTTTAGGTATTGTCATAGTACTTTTCTATTGCTGTGCTAAAATACCATGATGAAACCAATTCATAGAAGAAAAGATTTATCAAGTTTCATGATTTCAGAAGGATGGGGGTCTGTATGGCAGAGTTGCATGTCAACAAGCATCAGGCATGGTGGCTGGAGCCGGAAGCTGAGAAGAAGTCACATTTCAATCACGGTCACAGCACAGAGCAAGCGAACTGGAAATGGTGTGAGGACTTTTTTCTCAAAGTCTGCCCCTAGTGATGTACTTCCTCCATCAAAGTTGTCTCATCTAAACCTCCTCAGACAGCATCACCTACTGTGGATCCAGTGCTTAAATAACTGAACCCATGAGTAACATTTCTCATCCCAAAATCTGAAGGTATAACGTTAACAGAATGTTATGTATTTTAAGGAAAGTATTTAGTGCAGCTCATTACTCACTAAAAGAAATAAGCGTAGGTGCTTTATTGGGCTTTTCGAACACATTAAGGATGTTACTCCAATGTAGGTTAACTTCCTGCCTGAAAAAGCTTATAACACAGAAAAGATGTCCCCTGAGATCAGTGCACACATACACAGAGAGAGAGAGAAAGAGAGAGAGAGAGAGAGAGAGAGACAGAGAGAGAGAAATCGAAGGCAGTACATGAACCTTGTGAACCAAAATATGTAAAATATCCTTAAAATGCCTGAAGATTTACAGTTTCAAATATAATAACAACTCATAAGATTCAGTTTTGAAACCAAACTAAATCATTTAGATGAGAATTTAAGGGGGAAATTAAAAATAAGATGCAATCTGCAAGAAGTTGTTTTCAGTATAGAAAAAAATAAAGGAAATGTGTATCAAGCAAGAGTTCTGAACCTGAACTGGAAAGGCCTAGGAGATGATGGTTCCTCTTAGATCATCTACAAAGAAAATATCGCCTCTCTTTCCAGTCCCTCTGCTATATCATTCCTTCTTGTCATCCTGACCTCAGACTGAGCTCACGTCCCCCACATGAAGGTAGAGGCAGACGCCTAGAACACCACTTCAGTCCATTCCATAGCAAGGAACCATTACAAAACAAACTGGAAAGGGGTCTTCACTGGGTTATAGACAACAGACGTGGGGTTGTATGCTTTCAGGTTTGTATGCTTTCCCATCAAGAAAGCACACAAACACGAAAGCCACCATTTCCTAGGAGGAAATGTGAGGCCATTACACACAAAAAAAGGCAATTTTTCTCTATCCTCTTATCCAATTTGAAAATGACATTTCTAAATTTTTTAAAAAAAAATTAATTAATGAAATAAAAAGTACCTTTAAATCACAAAAACTTGCCCTTACAGAAAGTGTTTGGAATCACCAGGAATCTGTTTAGAGCTCAGTTTTTACTAATTAATTGCATTCAACCCTGTATAGATTGGATCTTATTAAAAGCAATTCAAAATTCTAGCTTGAGTATTAAAATAGTTTACTCAGTGTTTATGGGAAAGGATGAGCTTAAAGAACTGGGGGTCCTTCTGTGGTATGAAGAAAAAGGATGGTAATATCCCCTGCCCGTTCCCACACACTACCCCAGCCCACACACAGGCATCCACATTGGCCAATAGGTACACAGGTGCTCTCCCAGACACACCATCGACATTTGTCTATAGAAAATCCTTCCTCTTCTAGTGGTCAGTGTCTCATTCAAGTATCACAAGCCTGCCCTACATCCCTTCTTTGATGGGATGTGTCAGAATCCCATGGCTCTCACCTGAAATTGCATTGGCCATGCCTTGAGTCTGATCCTGAGTCTAATAACTTTCATAGTGGTTTTTGAGATGTGATTGCCTGGGGCCCAGACTGACCTCAGACTTGTTATGTAATGGAAAATGGTCTTGAACTTCTGTTCCTCCTGCCTCTATCTTCTGAGTGCTGGGATTACTGACTTGCACAACCATGCTCAGTGTATGCAGTACTGGGAATCAAGCCCAGAACTTCATGCACTGAAGGCAAGCATTCTACAACTGAGATATATCCCCAGCCTAATAATGATATTTTAAAAATTTAGAAATGTAACATAATGAGGTTGTTAGTAAAAATAAAAAAAAAAGTGGTCCGGGACCTGTGATCTCTGCAGCGTCCCAGCGCACTCTGGAGCAGGGGCAGCTGAACTCTGCACCTGGCCACACCCACAGCTCCTGCTGCTGCTGAGGGTATCTGCAAGGATTCCTACCGCGACCCCGAACTGAGTGAACTGAGCAAACTAACTGCAGGGGTCTCTGAGGGGCGGATTCGAACCCTGACCAGAGGTGAG
>PVIH01021015.1:0-30818 GCA_004025045.1 Sigmodon hispidus | reverse complement strand
CTTCTATTTCTTTAAGGCTTTTTTTCATATCTTCTTTGAGAGCTTCGATGAACATCAAAAAGGAATTTTTGGTGTTGCTTCCTTCTGTTTCCTCTTCATTGCTCAGTTTAGGCCTTGTATTTGTAGGATCGCCACTCTCTTCTGGAGTTACCATGTTGTCCTTTGTAGTATTATGTAATTTTTTGCACTGACGTTTGCCTATGGCTTCAGTGGTTCACGATTAGATGGGTCCTGGTCAGTTGTGACACTCGGGTTTGTATGCCTCCTGTCACCTTTCTGGTCAGGGTCTGATTCTGTCTTTCAGAGACCCCTGTAGTTGTTGGTTCGCTCAGCTCGAGGTCATGGCAGGGTTTCCCTCAGCAGGAGCTGTGGATGTGGTCAGGGGCAGAGTTTACCTGCCCCTGCTCCAGAGAGTGCTGGGATTCTGCAGCCAGCACTGGGTCCCGGAAGTTTTACTATTTTCTTTGACTGATATATCTATTTGAGCTACTGAGTCTTCCACTTCAGAGATTCTATCTTCCATCTCTTGAACTCTGTTTGTTATGCTTGTATTTGTGGTTCCAGCTTTTTCCTTCAGGTTTTCTCTTTCCATCTTTGCCTCATTTTGTGCCTTTTTTTATTGCTTCTATTTCCGCTTTTATTTCAGCTTTTAGTTCCTGGCATGTTTCTTTCATACATTTGTTCATCTCTTCCAATTTTTTGTTTGTATTTTCTTCTATTTCTTTAAGGCTTTTTTTCGTATCTTGTTTTAGAGCTTCGATGATCATCAAAAAGGAATTTTTGGTGTTGCTTCCTTCTGTTTCCTCTTCATTGCTCAGTTCAGGTCTTGTATTTGTAAGATCGCCACTCTCTTCTGGAGTTACCATGTTGTCTTTTGTATTATTATGTAATTTTTTGCACTGACGTTTGCCCTTGGCTTCAGTGGTTTACGATTAGATGGGTCCTGGTCAGTTGTGGCACTCGGGTTTGTGTGCCTCCTGTCACCTCTCTGGGCAGGGTCTGAGTCTGTCCTTCTGGGACCCCTGTAGTTGTCTGTTCACTCAGTTCCATGTGGCAGTGGGTAGCCGTGCAAATTCCCTCAGCAGGAGCTGTGGGTATGGTGACAAGCAGAGTTTATCTGCCCTCCCTGCCCCCCGCCCAGCTCCAGAGTGCGCTGGGACTCTGCAGATAGCACTTGGTCCAGGAAGCGGAACCAGAACCGATGGGAGCTCAAGTCTCTCTCTCTGGCTGGGATATAGGTGCTTGGGCCTGGTGACCCCTCCTCACCTCTGGGTGGGGTCTGAGTCTGTCCTTTTGGGACCCCTGTAGTTGTCAGTTCCCTCAGTTCGATGCAGTGGTGGGTAGCCGTGCAGATTCCCTCAGCAGGAGCTGTGGGTATGGTGACAGGCAGAGTTTATCTGCCCCCAACTTGCTAACTCTTTACTCTTAACTTAACCCATGATTCTTATCTTGTTCAGCCATGTGGCTTGGTTCTTTTCTCAGAGCAGCATTTCAGCTTCTTCCCTGAGTCTGATGGCATCATACTCTGTGCTGTCTTTCTGGCTTTTTTGCTCTGCTCTTCCTGTTCCCAGAGTTTTCTTGGTCTGGTAACCCCACCCATACTTCCTGTATGTCTTCAGCCAATCAGCATTTTTATTAAACCAGTAGGCAGGACAATTATTTACAATGTAACATAATCCCACTACAACTTTCTATGTATTTATTTATTACCAGTAGGAATTCACAGTAGTTACTATATTCCTTTTTCATTTTGTGTGTATGTGCATAGGTGCATGCACATTTGTGTGTATGTGTACTGGTGCAGGTTGTGTGTGTGTGTGTGTGTGTGTGTGTGTGCGCGCGCGCGTGCGTGTGTACATGCGTGCATGTGTGTAGAGGCCAGAAGACCATTTTAGAACCATATCCACCTTTTTGTTTAAGACAGCATCTCTCATACAGTCTTGGGCTTCCCTAATTAAGTTAGCTGATCTGGCTAGCAGGCTAAGGGATCCCTGAGTCTGTATCTTCCTCATTCTGAGATTATAAGCAGGTGCCAGCACATCTGGTTTTTTGTGTAGGTTTTGGAGACTGAACTCAGTCTTCACACTTGTGCAAGTTTACTGGCCAAGCTATCTCCCTGATCCCTCATTATGAACATTGATACTCACACTGTTTCAGGTTTGATTGACAGGAGACTTTCAAGATATATTTCTGTCTCTTCTTTCAGGTCCCCATTATCTTTTGAGAACATACCTGTTTTTTGGTCAGATGAATTTGGGGAGTGAGTTTGATTATTGCTGCTTAAGTATCATTGTTTCTGGTTGTCCCAATCTACAGATACACGTATGTACATGCTTACCCACAGGTGTCCAGATTTATTTGCATGTTATATATTTGTTTGTATATACATGCAAAAACCAAACATACAAATGGCTGCTCAATTTACAGTAGTATTTCCTGATAAGTTCACTGTAAGTTAAAAATAAATAAAAAATTCATTTTTTGTCCAAGCTGCAAACCACAAACACTGAGCAGCTTGGGATCTGAAACATCTTGTACTAGCACCTTGGAGCCCATTCTCTCCATAGGAACACCTCACCCAGTCTTGATGTTGGGGTGAGGAAAGTGGATCTGCCAGGAGTGGATGCTGAACTAAGCCATCTTGGGACCTTGGGACCTCCTGCCCTTGCTGGGGAGAGGATAAAGTGATGTGGAAAAGAGAGGGTGACTGGAAGGGGTTGCAGGGGAAAACGAGCTTGAACAAGGATATACATGGATAAAAAAATATGACTTTATTGTAATAAAAAATACTACAATAAAAATGCATTTCCTATACTTAAACTACAACACACCCTTAGCTTGGCCCTCTGATGGGGTGTCAGCTGTCCTCTCTTGCTAGTTTGTGACTGACTGGGGGCATCACCTTACTGATGGTGTTTAGTATATCACAAGAGTGCCTTATTGTCTCGTGCAACCTTGCCAGCAAGAAAAGCACAACACCCAGGATCTTCTTTCAGCAGTTTATTCAGTACCTTTACAATTGTTCTCTCTTTGTTCTTCTCTCCTTCTCCTTCCCCAGGAAACCCCGCCCACTGACTAGAAACTCTCAGGGCATCCAATCCCAATAAGGCATGTAGGCACAGCTCATAGGTCCACATACGCAACAGCTAGCCACGCCCCAGGCTTAAGCCAAATAAGGAGTTGTTTATCAAAGGAGAGCACTCACCCATGTAGGGTGGAGGCTGGAAATCAGCACCATCTTTAGGGTGCAGCAGCAGGCAGCTCTCTACACCTTATAGCACAACATGCTAGTCTGGAAAAAGATCAGAATTAGAACAATGATTTGTGATAAACATGTACCGTTTTGTAGCATTATAAATTTGAAAATCTGAAGTCAAATCATAGTGAGTAGGGTCTATATCTATCTATTATTATCTATAGTCATCTATCTATTAATGACTTTTTTATTATTTTTCTATTATCTATCATCATGTATCTCCTATTATCATTTATCAATCTGTCTGTCTTCTGTCTGCCATTGATTTATCTACCACCACCTTTTATCTCCTTATCTGTTATCAATATTGATCTATTATTTATCATCTATCTATTATCAATCATAGGTCTATCATCTTTCCATTTGTCATATATGTAAGTTTTATTCTTACTCTTTTGATTCTTGATTTAGGGTTCATATGGGGCCACAACTTCTCATATGTCTACCTTTCCCAGCAGAAAAGACTGTGTCATCACACATACCAGTTGCTATCTTTCTCAGCTTTTAACTTGTTTTGGAGCCCCCCCCCAGCCCACCCCTGCATCAGCCTCGTTTCTGTGGACTATTGTGGATGATAAGGCATTAATGTCATCATTTTAAAACTGAACCATGAGTGCTGACTGTCTCTGTAAGCTTCATAGAGACATAGAAATTGGAAGCAGTGTTATTAAAACAGCAAAGTCACAGTGTATGAGGATTTTATTTATTCAACTTCAGCTCAGAGTACTGAAAATATTGTCTCTGCTGTACCCACTTTATACCTATGTCTGTGTCTACACATTGCTGTGTGGAAAGGAATACAGAAAACTATAACTTACTGCATTCTGTGAGTATGCTAGGGGATATTTTATGCCAGATTTGACCATATGTGCTGCTGTTTTTACATGTGCACGTCAGAATCCAACCTTTCTTTGAAATATAGCTCTAAGGAATCGTCTAAATTGATACAACATCTAGTCAAATTATACTACCAGAGGAACACATTGTTTTGGTTTCAAGGATTGAAATTGAAAGGATCAGATACTGATTCTAAAATTTATTGGTGTATTCAAGGAATAAATATTACATATATATACATACATATATGTTTATATATATATATATATATATATATATATATATATATATAATATGTGTCTTTTACAGAGGCAAACAAATGCTTTCAATTAACACTATGGTGCAAAAGTTTTTAAGCCAGGACCCAGGAAGGTAAAGGTTGGTTTTGAACAACTAAAAAGATAAATATTTTGCTAGCAATTTGCTGGTGCCAAGACAATGAGCATGCTTACAAGACATATAGACTCTAAATGTGCTTGGCTAAGAAGAAGATGGGCTTTACATCAGCGAAGGGAAAGTGATGTGGACGGTTACTTAAACTATGTAAAGATGTGTTACATTCATTTATGTTGCTGAATATTATCCTAACTATGTAAAGGTATGTTACATTTGTTTAACTCTGTAAAAATATATTTATGTAAGCTGCAATTTTTAAAACTATATGACAATATGCTGAATTTGTTTCATCCTGCCTGCCTAAGGTAGCCTATTGGTCTAACAAAAAGCAGTCAGAGAAAATGAATGAGTAGGAGGAAGAATCTATGCTGGAGAAAGGAGAGAAGGGAGAACAAGAAGAAGGGGAGCCAGGTACCCAAGGCTGACCAGGGTAGGATATATAGAATGAAAGAAAGGTAAAAGCCCTTAGGCAAAAGGTAGATGAAGAGAAACAGATTAATTTAGGTTTTAATAGCTAGTGAGATAAGCATAAGCTAGGGCCAAGCATTTATAATTAATTATAAGTCTTCCTGTCATGACTTGGGAGCTGGTTGGTGGCTCAAAAGAAAGCCTCCTACAGGAAATCCAATGACAAAACTATTGAATGGAGTGTTCATTCAGTCAACATATCAGAAAGAACTTGATACAGACATCTCTGTGTATCTATGCGGGACTGTTTTTAATTCTAGGATCCATGGTATACACTGTCTGCACACACATAGACTCAAGGATGCTTAATATAAAATGCTCAAGATATAATGTGCTTATATAAAATGTAGTATTTTGCATACAACCTGTGACTATCTTTCAGAGGTTTGAAATCACCTGCAGATTACATATGATACTTACTGTGATAAGTCTCTAGGTAAATAGTTGCTAACACTGCATTTTATAGGAAATAATGACAGGAGAGAGCCTATACATATTCAGTACAGACAGATGCATTTTGCTTTGAACAGTTTGAGCCACTATACACTATATACCTAAGTGTATAGAGGGCTGAAAGTATAGCCAGGACTTGAATCTTCCATGGATGCATAAATAAATACACATGTTCCTAAAGAATCTTTTATTGTAAACAAAAGAGCCATGCCAACAGTTACACACTGACTCAAAAGTCTTCCTATACATTTATCATATTTGATAGCTGGTGTTACACTACATACTCTAATGTCTATATCAGTTTATAGAATTGGATAGCAATTAATACATGTTATTTTAAGGTCCCTTTCCAATAATAAATTATGAATTTGAAAGGCACATTTTAAGAACAACATATTTAAGAATTGAAGTTACTTAGGATATTTTTCATCATTTTTTTTGTTCTTTTTGTTTGATAACTAATAAAGAAGAGGACACTAATTCTCTGAGAAAAGTCTGAAGTGCCTACTAGATTTTTCTCATTATTGATGGCACAGTACTGAACTCTAAGGGCATGGAAAACAGTGAAGTGTTATTCATTATCTTTTCTGTTTAGTGCTCATTAATTGCAGAAGTTTGGAACTGCTGTGGGGTGAATTACAATTCTTTAAAAATCATAGAGGATCATCTGAAATTCACACAGTCAGAGACTCGCCTCATAACAAATTTCTTAGCAGGTTACCTGGTTAGCAGGAAGATAACTTTGAGAATTTGAAAGGAATGATCAGTTCCTCTAAGTAGTGAGGTCCCACCCTTAGCTTAGAAGCCATTGGCAATTGTTAGCCTTTGGAAGGAACATGAATTTTCTCTAAGTGTGAGGGAGTAAGACATAGGTGATAAAAGTATGCTGTACAAAATTCTCAAAGACGTAATAAAAATATAAAAACCCAAAAATTCCAGTAATTGCTTATAAACCTGTAATATTTACATTCTGTTGGCTTTGGGGTAATTATTTTTTCTCTATAATTAGATATATTTTTATTTTTCATTAGTGAGCATATAATGAGTGAGGGTCCTATTTCATGAACTCTCATAGCTACTCACATACTTTTAATCTATTTAGTTCTTGGGCAACACATGCTAGGAAAACAATAAACCTTCCTGATGATCCATATGTTGCCTTTATAAGTATTTCTCTGTAAGGACTCTAGACTATTAATGAGAACCATGTGACTAGTACAGAGTAGTTTTCCTTCTCAGAGCTGATTATTTGTGTCTTTAAAACAACAATGTGTCTTCTTCTCATGGTACTATTTTTGGAGTTTTTATTTTTAAAACTTTTCATTTCTCTTAGGCCTGGTATTGTATGTCTGTTTAACTTGAACTCCTGAAAAAGAAATGAAGAAGACTACATTTCTGGAATAATTTTAATGAAGTCAGTTCACCACTGGGAACCCAGGTCTGGTCCTTTTTGTAAGTGTGGAAACAGGAGGTGAAAATCAGCAATGCTGAGGCTCCCTTATAGGCAGGCAAAGGAGGCAGAGACAGATGGGCTGCTACTGAGGTCCAGACCACAATTCATTCTCCCTTTTTAATGTAATTTCATTCAACTAGCTAATACATACAAGGTGTCTCAGCAGCATTAAAATTTGAGCCTTAGGCAATCAAATCTGAGGACTCATTCTCCTCAATTCATAATGTGGATTATGTTTTTTAGTATTTCTAAGACTTGATTATTTGTACATCGTGGAAGGCAGAGCTCCTACACTGAACATTTAAGAGAGAATTGCTACAGAACTTTGAACATTAAATAGGGCGTCACTATGATAAATCTCACCAAAATAAAGAAATGATCCTATAATTGCAGTGTTAGAGTTATCTATTTGGATGATTATCATATCAGCAGTTTAATTTGACCATCCTAGCAAGCACTGCAACAGAAAGAGTAGCACCAAGAACAACTTGTACCTTTTATTACAGTCCAGGGTAAACCACGACTGGTAAAGCACTTATTTCAAACATAGGAAGCACATATGCCTCCCATTCTCACCTACTTATGTCTATATCTTCATAGATAGATACTGATTAGTAAGACACATGCATCCCCCAGTAGTGTACAATGATCCTAAAAAGTGGTTGTCAGCAGTCAGTGAACATACCCTGACTTAAAACACATCATTTGGTTTAAATGAGTTCGATTTTATGTCTAGAAGACAAAATAGAACACAAATAGCCATCTGAGTTTACCTAGTTGGATGTTAGTACTTCTAAATATAAATCAATATTCATTACTTCCCTGCATTGGAAGATTAAAGGAATGAATGATCCTTCGAAACTGAAGATGAAATCCTCAAGAAATGTCAGGGAAAATATTTGATGCAGTCTCATTTTTTGAGAAGAAGCGAAAGGCGACCGTATGAGCCTTTTGACATTAAAGGAAATGGCTGTGGGTATCTAACATAACCCAATTACGTTGGATCTACTTAATTTGGAATCTGTAATGGAGTAAGTTGTAATATGGTTTTGCCTCATGGAATTTATTTAAAGAGCATATATAATAAGAATGTTATAGCAGCATGGAGAGGACTGAGTTACTTAGGCAGTGTGTTAGATGGAGGTATCGCTTATGTGTGCTCACTGTGGCTGTTGCTGTTTCTCCAGCATCTGTGCACAGGACCAAGGGATGGTCTAGATGTGACTACGATGCTGAAGGAAGACATAATTTTATTATTAAGTCTGAAACTGAAGTATGAAAGAAAGATGGGCAACATATTTGCATGGCCCTTAAGTGAGGGGACATCCCTTTGCTGGTGTATTTGTTTAGATGAAATTACAAGTAAAAGCACCTGCTCAGTGATAGTCATTTAAAGTGAGGGTGACAGATTAACTGCTTCCATTTTAAGGAATCTTGTTGGCTGTTTCTGAACCAAATCCATGGGAAATACAGTTTGTATTAGAATGGACGAGAAAGGTTCAAGTTTCAAAATACTTCAAGATTAACAATTAAAATGCCTTACCTGAGTTGGAAATAACAATATATCACTTACAAAGACAAAACTTGAAAGTTCTCCATGTTAAAAATAAACAGAGTTAAATTCTAAGGATTTGGCAATGTTACTGGTGTAATTTGACTACCCTAGCTCTACAATTGGAGCTTAGTAGATCTATACAAATAATTAATATTTTATTGTCAGTTATGTGTCTCTAGCATAGATAACATATTTTATAACATTCAGATTATATAGGTCAAATCTGAGGCCTTATTGCCATGTAAAGGGAAATTACTTTTTGAATAAAATATTACAACTTTCAACCTTTAAAATAAGTAGGAGTTTAAATACAAATATTTACCTCTTCAAAGTGTCAAGGTAGCTAGATTACATACTAGCTCCCCTTGTACTGAAGTAACTTCATAAATGGACTTTCAAAATGTGTTTCTTTACCACAGTACGTACACACACACACACACACACACACACACACACACACACACACATACACACTTAGCAATAAAAGCAGCATGTTAATGTGGAACCATTCCTGTTCGTCTGGCTAGATAAAAGATTATCATAGCATCTCTAATACATAAGGGATGTGTTTCTCAATTAAAAAAGACATTGTAACACACTATACTGCCTCTTCTTCTTATTCCCTTTATAGCTGTAACATAATTTTAAAAGAAATTGAGTAAGGTAACTCAATGCAAATTCATCCAGTCCAATGCCAGAAGTAAGTGCAGATTGCCTGAGTCAGATATGGGAAGTTTTAAAAAGCAGGATTAAGCAGCATTTCAAATCACCTAGAATCAATTCCCACAGGACACCGTTGTAGAAATGATGATACTGAGTTAAGAAAAACATTTTTTTCTTATAGAAAAAAAGATGACATGTTAGAGCTTGCCACTTATGCTAGTCTAGATAAGTTTGGTGATTATCCTGTAAATGAACATCGATTTTTGTGTAGACTCCAATATTTTCAATCTCTGAGAAATTGTTCTGGTGTCCTGAATAGACAATTGCAGAATTATGGCAAATATCTTTTGGTGAAGTAGTTGTTTCTTTTAGGAAAAAAGGAGAGAAAAATTGTTTCATATCATTTACTATGCTATCTTCTAACACTAGCTTTAAAGCAACACACACACACACATACAGAGAGAGAGAGAGAGAGAGAGAGAGAGAGAGAGAGAGAGAGAGCCCAAACTCACACCTCTATAGTAAATATTATGTTACTATCTAACCCACAAGGTGGCAGTAAAGAAAACAGTGACAAGAATGAAGATCCCAGACAAGTTACTCACTAAATCCACTCTATTTTATTAAGAGAATTAATCCTATCTGATGAAACCGCCACCCTCATTTTACTATAGTAGTTCAAATGTCTGTCTTCAGGTGGTTTGCTCTTACAAGCTGCCCTGGAGAAGAAAGTCTAATTCAATTGCAGAGTTGGCCAGTTTTTAATTCTCTCTCTCTGTGTTCCGCTCCCTTCCTCTTTCCTTCTGTCTGTCCATCCATCTCTCTCTTTCTCTTTTTAATAGGAAAATAAAACATAATAAGATGAAATAAAAATGGACATATCAGTATTGGACAAGACACACAATCAGAAGAGAAAAGCACAAGAATCAGAGATGTGCTCATGTGCTCACTCAGGAATCCTATAGAGGCAGTAAACTGGAAGCAGTCATTGAACATGCAGAGGACTTGGTGCAGATTCTGCAGGCCCTGTGCTTGCTGCCTCAGTGTGTGAGTTCACAGGGGGGCTGACCATGCTGATTCAGAGGGTCCTGTTTCCTTGGTGTCCTTCATCCCCTTCTCTGGCCCTTACCGTCTTATAGCCTCCTCTTTTGAGGGTTCCCTGAGCTCCAAGAAGATGATTTAGATGGAAACATCCCGGAAGGGCTGTGTGCTCTAAGGTCAGAGCTTGTCATTTCCAAAAGCGCAGTCTTCAAGCTGTGGGTGGCCACTTCTTTGGCAACTCTCTACCTCTAAAAATATTTACATTATGATTTACAACCCTAGAAAAATTATACTTATGAAGTAGCAATGAAAATAAATGTATGGTTGGGGTCACTACAACATGAGGAACTGCATTAAAGGCTCATATCATAGCCCTGTTCAAAAGACTAACTTGATTGATGCTTTGTATATAGTTATTTTGTGGGGAACTTTTATTCTGTTTTTTCCTCAGGCACCTATTGTTTGCTCATAAGCCATGCCTAGCTCTTTCTCCCTCTCTCCTTCTCTCCCTCCCTCCCTCTTCCTCTCTCTCTCTCTCTCTCTCTCTCTCTCTCTCTCTCTCTCTCTCTTTCTCTTTCTCCCCCTGCCTCCCTTCCTCTCTCCCTATCTTGTATAGTGCCTAGCATTTAATATTCTTGGCATAAAGTTTTTAAAAACTCAATATGTTTCACATTAGGGCACTTAATATTTATGCCATTAAAGCATACGAATAGTGTTTTTAATTTGTGTATGGATTATATGTGTGTATGTGTGTGTGCATGGTGTAGTGGATGGGGAAGTTTAGCATGGCATGTCCGTGGAGGTCAGAGTTCAGCTGGATGGGGTCAGTCTCTCCTTTGGCTTCTATGAAGTCCCCGGGATCACACTCAGATTACCATGCTTTCATGGGACGCACCTTTACTTGGAAAGCCACCCCCTTTGCCTCAAATAATGTCCTTTAAATGACCAAGAAGAAAGACATTCTTGTCAAAGTGCAGAGGATTGAACTTCAGGAGTAACTCCTGGATGGAGGACCTGAAGGTCACTTTAACCTCAGAGCACCATGAGAGCATCCCAGAGCCTGTGTGTGGGTGTGAAATAAGGTGCTTTTGGAACAGCCTGTACAGAGAAGGAAAAGAAAGGCAGTAATCTGGCATTGTCTTTATATGTAATTCTAATGTTAAGGACTGGAGAAAACATGTAGTGTAGTTATAGTACCATAGGATGGGCAAGGCTGGGTGTTTCTTTGAACTTATATCTTCAAATAGAAGAGAAAATGATGGCTGGCTGGGTGCTGCCCTTCCATTCAAGACAAAAAGATGCATAGGTTAACATTATATATGTCATGATGCATCTTTTTTCCTTAATTTCAAAGAAGTGCAGAGTAAGGGTTGAAAATTAAGCAATATTAATTTTCATCACTATTATATATGCACATACACACACAACTGTACCTTTAACCAGAATATTGATTCATCAAATCTATATACTACAGCTTATATTTTTTAAAGTAAGAAATCACTGTAGTTAAAAGTTAGCTTCAAAAACTCAAACACAAGTATATGACTCAAATATCAGTGATATTTACTTATGGAGAAAACCTAGATTACGCTTCTTTACAGTGATCACTTGCTACTCAAAAGAACAAGGCATTCACCTTAAAGAGCTATCTATTAAACATTTAAATATCCAGTGAAGGTCAGTCTGTGATCAGGAAAGGATTTAAGCAGATAAATAGGATGGTTTATTAAATTCAAGAAGGGGAGATACATTATTTAGAGAGCTACATATGTGGTATAGAAGATGGAGGTGGAAGAAAGAAATCAGAATATTTTGTATCTTTATGTGACTTTACATCATTACCTATGGAAGTGTGTCTTTGAAGCAGATACTGTCTGTGGTTTGAAAGAGGTCAGATACCATTTGAGCCACATTTTGAGCTGAATTATAAATCCAGGCTAAGGATATATATGTGAGGTGTTCAAATGTCAAGATTTTGAAGATATAAACCACTTATTTTGTACGAAAACAAATTCTAGTCACCTCTTCCATCACTTTGTTGTAGGAGATTTTTGGCCCCATTTGGGCCAAAAGTTTGGACCTCGTCTGTGACGGATTTTTTCTCTCAAAGAAATGAATCAGATGCTTATGTTAATTTTATATTGTTTGGCCAATGTCTCAAGTATATTATTAGTTAGTTTTTTTTTTATCTTAATTTAACTTATTTTTTTGTATTTTATCTGCCACGTGGCCCGGCCCGTAGTTTACTTAGATTTTTTACATTTTTCTTCCTCAGAGGTCAGATAGAGACTAATTAACTCTACTTTTTTTTTTATTGGTATGTCTTTTGATCTTCAAAATGACTACTTTGCTCAGAGTCACATTGTATTATACGTTATCTATTTCATTTCATTTGACAAACACTCTAATAACATAAGTTATAAGCAGAAACTGTCTGCTTCCATTGGGCTAGAGACTAAGATTGGCCTATTCTAAGGTCTCTATGATTGGGCCTAACAGTGACCTCATAATTTATATAACAAATATCAGTTACATGATTGGATGGTTTACATTAGGCTTACCTTACAGGAAATAGTATGCCACAATGTTAAGTGTTCAGGTAATAGATGAACACTGCTTGGTTTTGAATTCCAACTCTGCCATTTACTAATTAAATGCTTCTGCCCTCAGATGTTAAGTTGGCCTGAGCCTCAGTTCCCTATTTTCTAAATAGAAGAAGCAACAACATTGCCTTAATGGTGGCTATTTTCATGATAACTAAGACAAAACACTTAAACAAGTAACGTGGCACAAATCAATTGCTGGCTAAATTGTTATTATTATTACTATTATTATTATTATTATTTTCCCTCCCATATGTACCTAAAAGCAAGCATTTGAGAAGCTTATATTCTAAGTGGCTACTGTACCTATAAATTTGCTATTCTGTTTCTTCAGACACTGGACAAATTGAGTAGCTCAATAGAAAAAGCTCTAGAAAGTTACCCAGTTTCTATTCTGTTTGTAGGCTTAGGTATATATTATCCTTGCGGCTTTCGTGAATACACTATAAACATTTCCATGATACATACTTTGCTTTTTATAGAGATCATAATCCAAAAAGCCCAGTGTGAACACTGAAGAGTTTAAGCCTAGCAGTAGAAATCCCCAAAGAAAAATAGAACTTTCTTGAATTCTTCATACTTTCTGCTCTGCATATAACACTGAATGCTGGGACTGGGAATTTTATCATAGATTACAGTCATACTTTTTCTTCTATTTGCCATCTAGAGAGGCTCATTTTGTGTGAGACTTACTCTGTTTTCCCTTCTGCTAACCATAAGACTTCCCTAGGAGTCATAATGTGTGCTAATATATTGATACTTTAGGCATCTGTTAAAACAAAACAAAACAAAAAATCTTGAGCAGTTTTCAGGTGGCTTAAAAGGATATTTGCAGATTCAGATACCATTTTCATTCTGGTTAATCCCTTTAAAAAACAAAAGTCAAGCAACTGACAGTTGAATTAAGGTTTTGATTTTAGTTGCCAAACTGTATACTTCATGAAATATCACTTTATCTTTATCACTATCCTTTATCTTCAACATGTTGAGAAATGTTCTCTTAGATAAGGTGACATTTCCATTGTGCAACTTTAGAAAAGACTCAGGTCAAATGTTGTAAAAATTTAAACTTGTATTATGTAAAATTATTAATAACTTTGATACTATATGGATTTGTAAAATTTAAAATTTTCATCAAATTATCACTATTTTGGATTTCAAAAATGCTGTTTTTCTGTTGCCACATGGAGGCACTACTTCAGCTGGTAAACAGAGATTTCTGACTTCCATTGTCAGCAGGGGTCTTCAACTGTTTGAAGTCTTCAGATACCTATTTCTGCCCGAAGCCCAAGGGTCTTTTTGACTGCCTGAAGAGCAGGTTGGTTTGTCTACTATCTCCTATATTTTAGCCAGTACAGTGTTTTTATAAAGTCATTTTACTCCCTAAGGTTTTAAATGGAATTTATTTATTTATTTATTTATTTATTTATTTTTATTTGTGTGTGTGTGTGTGTGTGTATGTGTGTGTGTGTGTGTGTGTGTGTGTGTGTGTGTGTGTGTGTGTGTGTGTGTAGGCATGCACGGGCATGTGAATATGTGTGTGGTAACCAGAGGCTAACTTCAGGTCTTGTTCTTCAGACTCAGTTCACCTTGTCAGTATGCTCCTTTTAATTTCTGTTTTGTGAGACAGAGACAATGCCTCTTGTTGACCAAAATCTTGCCAAGTAGGCTAAGTTGAAAGGTCAGAGAGGCCCTGGTAGGCTCTCCACTTCCTTAGCATTATTATTACATGTAGGGGATACCATGCCCAGCTAACATAGTCCTAGGGATCCATCTCCGGTCGTTATGCTTGCAAAGTAGCCACTTCATTGATTACTCTTGTCTCCCCACCTCAAATTTTGTTTGTTTTTGATGGAAAAGATTCTAAAACTCCTGACAGCATCTGAAGCTACCTCCTCACACTCTCTGGTATTATTCACACATGAAGAAACTGAGTTGATAACTAAGTGGGCTAGGATAATACGAGGTGGGGAGGCTTGGTGGGGACTTAGATCTTTCTTCTGAGCCAAGCACTTTTGGGATATGAAGATGCTAATCAGACTTACAGGAGCCGAGCATACAAGGGCACTGAGGTTGTGCTTGTACATACTAATCAGTGTAAAAAGGAAAATAAAGGCAGTTCAAGATTAAACAATCAAAGAGCAAAGACCCCGAAGCCAGTGCTCCATGGAAGACCATTAGTTTTGATTATCCACAGGACCAAAGTATAGATTTGATTAAAATCAACTTCTTGTTGCCTTCATGAATTTTAAACATTCAGATTATATTCACTTTTACAAGTGTCTGGGTCGAATATGGACAATTTTTAAAATGACATTTATTATTTAAAGAAAATAATTATGAACTTCTTACAATAAATAAATAGTCCCTGCTAAGTGTGAGATACTTTGGGAAGGTATCTCCCCTGTGCAAAGCACTGCATGGTTATAGCATGTGAGAGCCAAGCCATTATCTTATCAAGGGACCTAATACTAAAGACAACTTTAAAACCAAATACTATTGGTTGATTCCTTCAATATTCCTCTTAGGTACACAACTTGAAACTTTGTCTCCTCCTTATTGTTTTTGGTTTGAAGTAGAATGAACATTTTCTAGGAAAATAAGAAAAGAATGTATCCTGCCAATACTAATTTCTCAGATTCTGTAAACTTTCAAAACTTACAAAAGGAAAAAAAATCACCATTATGTAAACAAAAGAGGAAGAAATATTTACTTACTAGATCTTTGAAACTGAGTTTATTGAGTAAAACCACATTAAAGGGGAATCAATGAGCTAATAAGTTGTGCCCACTTTATGCTAATAAACTTGAATTTGCTTCACTTGTGTCTCAGAGACTATCCATTTGCTAATTTCATCAGTCAGGAGAAACTATTTAAATCGGTAAGCAATTTTATTGTTTAATTGCAACATGTTTGAAAGTTACTTTGCAGTAATTTCACAAGTACGTAGACATTGATGAGTTACATGAACAGTAAAAGCCTTTTGGAGTCTTCATGATTAACATCATATTAAAGAGAGAGAAAGGCCTTAGAGACCCTTTTAAAAGGAAGAATCTTCATTAGGTACTGATTCTTGGTCTCCCAGGGGTCATTGTAGATGCTGCTGGTAATCTGGGTCACTAATCCTAAGTGACTAGATTTGATCCCTCAAGTACAGAGGAATATGGTGACCCCTTTGGGGGGTCAGGTGCTCTTTTGGCTCGATAAACTATCTTTCTTAATTCTGGGTAAACAATCAAACTGCTAATCCCTCACCTCCTAAAATGTACATAGCCAGATACATATGAAAAAGCAAGAACAAAGATGGTTAAAAACAGAGCGGGAAAAAAGTAACTGGAACAGAATGTGGCATTTCCCTTGGTCTGTTACTGACGGCCCACATACAACATGCTTAAAAATACCCACCCTGGCACCTATTTTCATCGTCATTTATGATGATGCAAGTGGACATTTAGAATATGATATTGAGCAAGTACTCCATCTAGGGATACTGGGGAAAGTACTTCTCTCAAGCAAGGCTGTGCTCTCTTGGCTCCCAGATTAAAGTCCATTTGTATAATTGAGCTCTTCTAGTTGTCTAGGTTTTAAAGTAATATTTTAATTTTTTTCAGTATCATAAAGCCAGTCACAATTCTTTTTTTATAAGAAAAATCGTGTCAGGTGTGACTTCTTAAAGGAAGTTTGGATTTAAAGAGACAAAAAAATATGTAAAGAGGAATTTCTTCATTTTCTATTGACTGAGCTACATACTTTGTTAAAAATCAGAGACGACTAACTCTTTGACTGTTACCTTTGAGGTGGCTGTCTTCTAAGCATAGTTCTAGTTGCAACTTTTAAGACACATTTTGAAGTTTGGATAGCACACTACTCCATTATAACCCACAACTCCCAACAAACTCATGAGAGTCCAAAGCCAGTCAGCAGGCTTTGAAAAGTGCTTTGACGATTCCTGCTGTCAGTAAACTCATAACTCTTGTAATGAAGTTTAGACAGTTTTCATAATGCCGGAGAATGTGGAAAAGTAATTGCGGTGAGGTGAAGCAACAGACTGACCAATCATGGGATGTATTTATTCAGTGTTCCAGTAAAATCCACAGTCACGGACCCTCCACCCCAGTTTTCCTTACACCCGTTTTCTAAATGTTGTACTGTAGGCATTATGTTTTAATCCTTTCCCCAATCTAAAAATAAAATGTATCCCCTGGGGAATCTGTATCCTTTCTTTGGTTTTTACTTATATAGGACTCCAGTGCTTTATTGTTAGCCATTATTCCAGTAATGTACACCTGGTCACACTACACCATTATAATATATGCAGTCAGGCTTTGGAGAATTTATTTCAATTTACATACAGCCCTCCAAATCCTCTGAGGAGCTTGATGTGTGATCTGACACTACTGTGTCTCCCCAGCAGGTTCATCCTTTGCTCTTCAGGCTAATAGCCCTAGGCTCAAGCGGTCCCTCTGGGGAGCCGCAGTGGGGCCAAGGAGTCTGAAGAGGGGTGACTGCCGAGCTTGTTGCACTGAAGATTTACAATGTACTCTTGCAGGCAGCTCAACAACCCCCTCTGTGGCTGTGGGTGTCTGGTGTGACAGAGCGGAGAAAAGCTCTCTAATCTCCCAGCGCCTGCCTCTGCTGCTCAACCTCTCCCCTCCCTCCAGCCTTCCCTGCCTTCTCGCTCGCTCGCTCGCTCTCTCCTTTCTCGGGGAGTTTTAGTCCCTGAATGCAGCTGGAGTAGCTTTGGCAATCTAGACCCGGAGCCCGTGTACACACACATACACGCACACGCGCGCACGCACACGCGCCGGCACACACGCACTTCGGTCCTCCCCCTGGGGACACAGCTCAGACCTTCATCTACCTGAAGTGGATGCCCCGGCGGGACACTTCTTCACTTGTCTTCTCTGGAGGACAGTGGAACATCAGAACGCGGGAGGCTCGCTGTCCAGTCCGCAACCTCATGCCTTTTACTGCCACCACTGCTTAAAGTGTCCAGGGTGGAGAAGGCTTCTCCAGGACGGATGCTCCGCGGCTGTGGGACATCCCCCCGCTGGCTCACTCCAGTCTCCCTTGGTCCTTTGGTCCATCCTCTCCTCTCCCGCTGCGGGGTGGAAGGCTCCAGCGCCTTCCAGCCTGCGGCCACCGCAACTGTCTTTGCGAGCACATCCCACCCAGAAGACCGAACGCTGCCGGAGTGCTGGGAGCTGGGCGAAGCCCTAACTTGCCTGCCTGCTCGTTCTCCCTTCCCAGCGCTCTCCATTCTCCCGGCCGAAAGCCCTTGCAAGAGCCGCAGCAACCAGCCTGGGAGAGTGCGGCGCCGGGGAGGACACGGGAGCTGCAGGCGCACAGGGGCGGGGGCGGCGTGTGCCCGGGCGCCCGGTGCCAGCCCGAAGAGTAGCGCGCACCCTGTGAGCGACAAGCTCCCCAAGTTGGGCGCGTCCTAGAGCTGCTTGCCCCGAGATCCGCAGCTGGTGTCCGGGGAGAGGCGGAGCTGCTGGGGGTCGTCTTGGCTGTCTCCAGCCACCAGAGCCTGTCTCCAGAGAACCCGGGCTGGCCTCCCTAGGGTCCCAGCTCGCGTTGCGCCCTCTGCCCGCGTGCGCTCTCCGATGACAGCGTTGGCCGTGGCCCTGGTGGCCCGCCCGCTGGGGGCGTCGGAGGGGGCGGGGGAAGAGGAGGAGGCGGTGTGATGGCACTGGACGGCGAGAGGGGGGAGCAAGAGGAGGAGAAGAAAAAGAAGAAGAAGAAAAAGAAGAGGAAGAAGAAGGAGGAGGAGGGGGCCGAGAAGAGCAGCTCACCCTTTGCAGCCACCATGGGAGAAGACGACGCCGCACTCCGGGCAAGCGGCAGGGGGCTCTCGGACCCGTGGGCTGACTCGGTGGGAGTGCGACCCCGCACCACAGAGCGCCACATCGCGGTACACAAGCGGCTCGTGCTGGCCTTTGCCGTGTCCATCGTGGCACTACTGGCGGTCACCATGCTGGCGGTACTCCTTAGTCTGCGCTTCGACGAGTGTGGAGCCAGTGCGGCGGTCCCGGGCTCCGACGGTAGCCCCGGGGGCTTCCCGGAGCGCGGCGGCAGCAATAGCAGCCACCCAGGATCCGCTCGGCGCAACCACCAAGGTGGTGGGGAATCCTCGCAGCGCGAGACCAGCGAGGTGGACACCCCGGGGACCCCGTCTGCCCTACCGCCGTCGGAGGAAGAGTCGGAGCAGTGGCAGCCCTGGACGCAGCTGCGCCTATCCGGGCACCTCAAGCCGCTACACTACAATTTGATGCTCACAGCCTTCATGGAGAACTTCACCTTCTCCGGGGAGGTCAACGTGGAGATCGCGTGCCGAAACGCCACTCGCTACGTGGTGCTACACGCCTCCCGGGTGGCGGTGGAGAAGGTGCAAGTTGCAGAGGATAAGGCGTTCGGAGCTGTCCCGGTAGTAGGGTTTTTCCTCTACCCACAGACCCAAGTCTTGGTGGTGGTGCTGAATAGAACCCTGGAAGCGCAGAGGAATTACAACCTAAAGATAATCTACAATGCCCTTATAGAAAACGAGCTTCTTGGCTTCTTCCGCAGCTCCTATGTGCTCCATGGGGAGAGAAGGTATGTAGGGAGGCGGTGCCCCGCGCTGCCCCACCCCGCCAGGCAGCTGAGTGAGGGCAGGCAACCCCGGGACCCTGTTGGCTTCCAATATCCAGAAATCCAGGGTTGGTGGAAGGAAACCGAAGTGGGGTGGGATGGTCCTCCGGAACCATAGGGGTCTTTCTAATGTCTGGTCTCTCTTGTCAAGTTCACAAACTCAGCTATCAAAAGGTGATGAATGACTCCCTTTTGACCTGTAATGTCTGGGCTTTTGCTATTTTCCCCTAAAGATTGCTGGTCATCTAAATGATAAGTAAACAAACAACTTTGAGCAGGCAGTAACTCAACCCAGCAATCAGGCCAGGGCAGACACGCCCCCTCCCCTTAACAGGCACACCTCCCTTGACTATGAATAGTAGTATCTCTGTCCCCCAGGGAGACACAGCCTAGGTTTGGCTTTGTAAAGTTTTTGCAAATTACAAGTTGAGATTTTGCTCACAAAGAGAAGTTCCACGGAAAGGCAGGACAGGGACTTGGGGTCTAAAGGTACATGCCATTGCCGTGGTCAAAATCAGAGAGAGGGACATTTAAGGCACAATGATGTCTCCGGAGGGCTCCTGTTTCCATTTGGTTCCTCAGCTGCTGCCTATAGAAATGACTACACCCCGAAGGGAGGGAAAGCCACAGCAGCCGGTTGCCAATGCCTTTGCTAACTTAAGATTTGGGTTACATTGTCTTAGTTTTGTGAGGCTGGGGATTTCTTTTGAACCAACAGCCCCGGGTTCGGATCTTCATAGTTCTAATAGCTGTGGCGAATGTTTGAGGAAAGTGTTGAAGTTGGCAATGCTTGGCAATGATTGACAGCTGTTTCCAGTGTTGATTGCATGCTCTCCGTGAACTAAGTTTCACCAGATCCCTATGGGGTTCATGTGACTGTCAGCTTTCTCCGGTGTGTTACAAGTGGGAAGACAGAGTCTCAGCAAAATCATAATTTGACTTAGGTCACAAAGTGAGACCTAGGTAATTTGGCCCCAGAACTCATATTTTAAATTCTAAGTTGATGATAATAACAGTACCACTCTCCATTGTAGGATCGATCAATATGGCCTTGAAAAGCACTTCACCCAAAGCCAGGCTTGGAACTGGTGCTTCCAAGTTCAAACGAGTCTTCTTTGGTAGTCAGCTTCCACATACACTGTTGAATGAATGTATGGATGAGTCTTGTTTTCATTACATTTAAAATAACTTCAATTAATTAAATGGCTATAGGGCAGATAAACAATCAGAGTGAACTAATAAATGAAATCATTACCTATAGGTAGACTGAGCATTAGTAAGTAATGAGGCAGAGCCTTGTCCTTCCTCACGGAATCTTCTAACTCCAGGACACTGGGACTCTGAGCTGCACAGGGCACCTGAGGTCAACAGGCTGTCATCAGGAAACCGGAACTTGAACTTGGTTTTGCCCAGCCGGGGGGCCAGAGCTCATGGTGCATGGAAACTCTCAGAAACAGTTGTTATTGTGTTAGAGGTTGGACAATTGTTCTTGTAGTGTACAAAAGTTTTATCATTTATCGACTTCTGTGGAGTATAAAGTACTCCTTGTATTAATAGTGGGGTGATAGGCATGGCTTCCTATAAACCAGTACATAAAGTACTCACTTTCTAAAGAGCTGGTAAGGAGAGTGTGAACCCTTTGCCATCATTTCCCCTAGCACAGATTACAGATTAAAAATACTTTTAAACCCACAATTATATAAAATATGCAGTAAAGGCACAAGAGGAATATTTGCATGTTATGCTTGGAAACAGGTTCATCATATCAAAATGACAAGAGAAAGAATTGTATATCCTGACTGATACATCTTACTGTGGTGAAAAAAAATACTCCCTCTCAAATTCTGCATTTTTTTCCTTAAGCCATGCCAAGATGTATTTGGCAGAACTGAGCTTGTTCTGGGCAGTGCTTTCAAATTAAGAGGACTCTGAAAACAACCAGGTGTTTCTGCTTGCCCTGTAACGGATTTCTTGTGCCCACAGTTCATGTTTGTATTCAGACTTCTTCCTTCAGTTTTCCCTAGAGATGTACATACTTTGGCTGAAAGTTTAACCTGATGCATACATGCTTTCCAATAGAAATGCAGGATTCAATGTGTGGAAATTCCAGGATAGACTTATTTCTAAAGACAATCATAGAGAAAGTTTTTATAGTCCACCCCCAATAGCAAAGTAAATATTATGATTTCCTGGCTTTTATATCAGAAGTAAATAAAGCAAAAAATAGTCCAATAATTTCATAAGTATACCAATATCCCATACATTAGCTTTTACTGTTGTTGTTACTATAGTTACTTAGAGGACTTAAAGCTGACCAATATTAGGAACTCAGCCAAGGCTGGCCTTTTATTGATAATGATTTTGTACTAAAAATTCAATGTAAATTGGCACTTAAAAACCCAGTTTCTAAAAGGACACAGATGCAAACTTAGAATTTTCATTTGATTAATGATTACATATCTTGATCTTTAGTTAATCATCATTTTTGCCAATTTAATTATAGGATAATTTCTGTAATAAAAACAAATATTGAATCTGCCAACAGTAGCTACACTGAATAACTTGAAAAACTTGGAGGAGCCACCCCACAGCTTCCTCACTTTTTTTTAGCCAGTTGGAAGTAGTAGTTCATTACTATCTGATCAGTTTTACCTTTGTCTCCTTCCTCCGGGACCCAGGAGAAGGAATTTCTTCCTTGTCATTTGTTTTCTTGAGAAAGAGTCCCAGGACAAAGGAAAGACTGGCTTGCAGCTCAGGTCCTCCTGCCTAACACTCCTGAGTGATGAGTTTCTAGGTGTCCACCAAACTACCCAGCAGTAAGAATGGTATTTGGCAGGGGAAGATAGCTTGTATGTTGTGCTGTGTACCTGTGACCCAGAAAACCATCCTCCACTATGTGTTGGAGAGTGCTCAGGTCTGCCCTACAGAGAAGATTGTGTTTCCCATATAGTAGACAGATTTCTCAATGAAATCCAAGATTGCTTAATCATGGGCATATCATACATTCATACTTGTACAATTGGTTAGGAGAAAGCCTGTTACTTGTTGACTGATGTAAATAGCAAGTTACCTTAAAATTAAGATGTTTGCACACATACAATAAATTATCACCTTTAGTCAAGAACACACACTTACACTTTTCCAAGTAGATGGGCAGCAGGCAGATAAAGGGGGTGTGTATTTATGCCATCGTCTCTATCGGAGAACATACTTGTTTAGAATTAGGCAGGATGCTCATTTACCTGAAGTAATTGCTGCTTTTGGGTAGCCAGATGGTGTGCACACCCATGTTCAAAGTAGGGTACCTTAATTTAGATCCAGATGGTTGGATTGAAGGCAGAAATTTACCCAAAACAAATGATCATTTTATTCACTTTTGAAAAGGAGACTATTCTTCTTTGACAAACTTTGATTGGGCTGTGACATGCCAAAGTGACAGAGGACAGAATAAAAGTAGACATACTTTTTCTATAAAGGATTATTTACAGAAAAGCCATGATCTCTGAGAAAATGAAAAAATAATTCCTGTTCTTCTCAAAGGGAATTAGGGGCCATTTATTTGCCAAAATTTGGGGAATATGATGGGTTTTGTTTCTTGGTGCCATATACTCCTTTGTAGTTTTATTGTACACAGTTTGATGCTTTATATTTTTTAAAGTTAATAATCAATTGTGATATTAGTAAATGCCAGAGAATAAGCCTCACTCCTTCAGCTTACTTTTGTGAGTTTCACATGAGTAAATACGAGTATACATGACCCTTTCTTCCTCTCTAGAAGGCTGTAAACTGAAAAATTCAGAGAACATTTATTTATTTGCTGAGAAATCATTTTTATATACTTCCTTGATCTGGAAATATTAAAGAACATATAAGAAACGTTTTTCAGTCAAACACACATAGCTACTTGGTTAAACTGAGCCCAGTATTGGATTTTAGTAACAACTAAAAGTGCTGTGTATACGGCAACAACAGTAACAAAAGTCCTGGTCATCAAATAATGATTCATTCTGGTAGAAAAATACTCACAACTAGCCCTCATCTTGTGATATTTTATTTTCATTTATTTTTTATAGTAAAATCTCAGTTGATTACCTTGGATAATCAGAGAGCTCCTAGTTTCTTTGAAAAAGTTGAATTATTTGGAGGATGTTTTTATATATTCAGTGCAACTTGAGGCAGATCCTATCTGCTATGGATGTCTCTAATGAAGATGAATCTTTATTGACTTTCCCAGTACTTACTAGGTTTGTACAATGTATTGTTTTCTTAAATTAATTTTTTTTCTACTGTATATGTGGATAGGCTCGAGGCAATGGTACAGGGAATGGTCTAACTTTACTAAGGTTGATCAATATGCCTAAAAGAACTGGACCCACCACTTCAAGTATGATTTCAAAGAATAACACAAAAACAATAAGGAACACATATTCAGTTTCAAAACATAAGTGCTCTACAGTCTGTAAACTGTAAGCCTGTAAATCTGTCCATATGTTCACACCACCTCCAGCAGCGATAATCCTCACTGCTGTCAACGTAACATTACTGCCATTCTTATTACCATCCCATTGTTATTTTCTTAATTTCTTATATGTTCTGTAATATTTCCAGATCTGTAGCAATTCATGCTTTTATTTTGTCTTTTGTTAGTTCTTCAAAGCTCTCTGCCATCTCTTCATCTCTCTGAAAAGTGGATGGTCACCCTCACTGATAGAGTTTTGCTAGGCATACATTGGTGAAAATTCACTCTCTGTGTTTCTTGTTTTTACAGGAAGTCTTAGAAGATTCATGAACAAGCACTGACAGATGATGGTGGAAGATGTAGGGTGTAGTAAGGGGCTGGTGGGGTGCAGGGCTCAGGTTTCCTTCCCTCTCCAGCTCTAGGCCTTGGTGTGCCTAGAAAGTCCTGACTTATGGGGAATTCTGTTATCAGTGTGAGTCTGCCTTGTGCACAATACATCCAGGATAATGTTTTACTGTAATGGTATAGACCTTTTCTCGCAAAAAGTGAATAAACATTAATCAGAGGAAGTTAAAAAAATAACATTAGTTATCTTTTACTTTACATTATTATATTATTGTTCTGTTTGATTGTTCTGCTGGATAGAGATATATGTGTGTATATATGTATGTATGTATGAATATTTAGTGTGGTTATTTTCCTCAAGGAGGGGACTCCTGAACCTGTCTACTTGTTTCTGAGTTCTAACTCAGCTATTAACTGCTTCTGTGACCTTGGCCAATTTCACACTCCCTTCCCCACCTCCCAGAAAACAGGGAAAATGACATTGTTGTATAGGTTGTTGTGATGACCCCATTGACCCTGAGAATCATGTCTGATAGTTCATAAGAACACCTGTGGGTATTAAATGCTACTGAACCATTTCCATGACTGCTGTGCCGGCTGGTACAGAGTGGTCTAGGACTGACGTTTCCGCTTTGACATTTCTACATTCTGTGGGTATTGGAGGAAAGGTCACAGAAAAGGAATAGTCACAGTGCTCCTTCCTCTGACCACTGTTTGCTTTGCTTCCCAAGCAGAGTTCAAGGAGGCCAAAGGAAGAAGAAGCAATGCCTTGCCACCATGAAAGATGCAGGACAAGAAAGGCTGTGGCGTTTCACAGCTACAGAAACCCAGGCTGAGATAAAAATCTTATGAACTAGAGAAGACTGAGGGAGCAAAAGATTGTTCTACAGAAAAAAGGCAAAATTCTTTTATTATGGCACCGCAGCTCGCCAGCAGCTACGAAGCACAGAAGCTCTGCGTGGTGCCCTTACACTAAGCAGAAAAATGCTAAGTATCCAAGGCATAGGTCTTAGTCTTTCATATTGCTCCCAAGACTTCATATGTGCTTTGACAGTAGTGGTGTTTTATGATACTCACATAAGGCTTTGCCTGTTTCCAATCTGAAACACTCATCTCACTGAAACACTGAAAAAATGAATCTCAGACACTAAGTTATTTATTCTTATAAAAAAGAAAACCCCTATTATTATGACCTGGGAACATAATTTTCGTGCATTATAGTACCCTTTATCAATGGTGATCCATTACTCAGTATTCATTTTTGATGAGTATTTAGTACTATATAAATGAAAAGCAATTACCAGTATTATGCTTTGTTTTTATAACACGATTATTCACATATGCACCACTTCCTACATACATATTGCTGGCATTATTGCATTATGTTTTTAGTTTACTAAAATGGTTATTTAAAAAATAGACTACACACTTGCTTAGAGCATTGAATATTCAGCAGAGATGCTTCTCCTCTGAAAGGCAGAGGTTTAATGACTCATTGAAGTACATAAAAACACACAGTCTAAACAAAGACCCATTTGGGCTTAAAATGTTTTGTGATTGGGTAACAATTTGCATTTTGATTAACAACTTATACTTGAAATGGTGTGTGTGTAACTTCTATGACCTTGTAACTTGGAGGACATTCAAAAGGGTGTATGTAGCTTCTAGGACTTTGTAACAAACTAGCCACTAAAGTCAGCGGCATAGTAACCGCTTTGGGTTGGTGGCACTTGAGACTGACCTGGAGCAATTGTGACTCTGAAACAGCAATTCTAACATCACAGAATTAAGTTTAAAAATGATTCCCTCCCCTTATGATGTGGGTGGTGTGCATAGATGAGGCCCAGAGGACAACTTGGTAAACAGGCCTTGTCATGTGTGGTGGTCATTTTTGGTTTTGCTGAATTCCAATTGGGAAGTCATGAATCCACCGTCATGCTAAGTATTATGCAAATGCTCCCTTCCTTCGCATATTTTACCTTTATGAGAAGGCAAAACTGAAAATAATGGGGCAGAAATTGTTTTGTATCACATACTGTAATTTGTTGGCAATATCAACCAGCGTTAATGGATTACTTCTGCTAAATGTTATCATAATGACTTGACACTAGTAACTTGCCTGGCGAACTTCGGCAGGAACGAGAAGAAATCAATTCTTTGTACCTTTCGGAGGCAGCGCAGAGATGCGAGCCCTCCCTCTTAGCTCAACCAAAATGTCAAATAGACAAATTGTTAGGAAAATCAAATAATTTGATTTAGATAGAGGAGAATTAAAATATAGGCACATTGCTCACATTTATTTTTTATGCTAAAATGACATTCTTGGATGACACTTCCAGAACATCACGTTGGGGAGTGGAATATTTATGCTAATAAGCAGATTCATTAAAAGATAAAAATGACATTATTTTTGTGAGGAAAGCAAGAGGAAAATAGACAATGAGACACTTGTTCCGCTTACCTTCTGCTTTGCTTCTCCTTTTGTTGCTTTTCTGCACATGCATGGTTTGTGTGTGTGTGTGTGTGTGTGTGTGTGTGTGTGTGTATGTGTGTGCGTCTTTATGTGTCTCTTATTTATGATGTACTTTAAAGTGGTTTCATCTTTTAATTAACTTCTTGTGTTTTCCATACTTGGCATCCCGCCACTACCTCAAACTCACCTCAAATTAACTCAGGCATCAAAATCATTATTTTCTCCTTTAAACCATCCTTTCTAGAAGTCTCTTTGATGTTTTAAATGACAGGAAACAAGAAAGAAGTCTCTTTTCTCCCAACTGAAGATAATCATAAAATGTAAGCAGCAGAGATGAAATTATGTTTCTAAAAATCTTATAGGTACTGTTCTCTGTGGAAGGCATTGACCTGAATCTGGTCCTGTCTGTTGGAGAACAGAGTTATCAGGGTGAAGGAGTTGAAAGACAGACACTGAAACTGGATAGGACCTGACCAGAGCCTGCAAAGTAGCTTCACATGTATGCCAAAGTTCTTTCTATAAAGTTCTTTCTGTGTTCCATATAGTCAACTCATGTTCTACTCATTTCTGATATTTAAACCCCCACCCATGTTCTCAGCAATTCTTATGCTCCTTGTCCAGAAAGCCTTTGAGTTATATGGGCTATAGGTTCCCAATTGAAACACCTCGACTCCAGAGGAAAAGTTACAATTTCAAAGACAGTTTTGCTCATCTGAACTATGAAGAAAAGTTTCTGCTGGCTCCAGTGGTTGGTCAGATGACTTAATATCACATATGATGAATGATTATCCAACCTAAAATGTCAGTAATGTCAAGGTTGAGGAGCCCCACCTAAGCAAGTACAATTTCTTCATATATTTTCCTTGTTTGTCATGGTTTCTGGTATAATATCTGTTTAGGATTATATTTATTTGACTCTTATAGAAAGGAAGCATATATATTTATCTTTTTCTTCCAGAGTTGGAACACTCAAAACTGCATTGATCGAGAGGAGTAAATACGTTGAAGAACTTGGAACATTTATTTAGTGCTAGTGAAATTTAATGCTATTTAAAGCAAACTCACCAGATTCTAGGAATATTTTATTTCTAATTGTCTAGTTATGAGATCTTGAACTTGGAAAAGACTGTGAATGCAATCCAGTCTAGCTGCTTTACCAAGAGACTTCTTTTGATTTTTTTAAATACTGAATTAAAATTCAATTACAATCATTCTCAGGTGCCAGACTGTGAAATTGGTATTTCCTCATTTAGACATTATCAGAATATATGGTAGCCCTCTTTGCATAGATATATACTGTGTGTATGAATTCATTAAGAATATTAATTGAAGAAAAATTCACTGACTGATCTTGATAGCTCTTTTTAGCCCTGACTTAAACTGTTACATTCCTTATCATTATTATATTTATTTACCAAGTAGGGCAAAAATAGACTGCACAGCATATTTCCTATGCATAAATATCTAGCTTATTAATTTCTCATGGGCTGAGAAAAATTTAGATATTTACCTCTAGTTACTTTCTACCCCTTATTTACTTAATGTCAAAGACATCTTTTATTTTTATACTTAGAACCAATACATTTTAATTATGTCTTTGATGATAAACATTTATACAACTATTTTCTTACTATTGTTAGTTCTCCCTATCTGTCTCTGTCTCTCTTTGTCTCTCTCTCTCTCTCTCTCTCTCTCTCTCTCTCTCTCTCTCTCTCTGTGCGAGCACACATGTATATGCACAGGCAATTTGATTGCGAAGGATTTAGAATCAAATGGCTGCACCTTCTTAAAAATAACCCTAGTACTTAATACAGATAGAAGCATCACATAGCAGAATATTTATTCAAAGATTGGAATTGAAGTGCTCAGATACTCAGATGCTATGAGGAAATGTTTTTTTCTTATATAAACAATTTGTAGTATCTTTTAAATAGTCCTGGGAGAGGAATACCAAGCCCTGTAGTTGTTTTTTTATTAATAAGCTGAAGGATAAAATTTTCATGCATAATGGTGTAGAAAAGCAAAGCCACAAGTGAGTGTATTTTAACATAAAGGTATGGACATCTTATTATACAAAATTATATTACTATTGGCAGAAAATAAGTAGAAGAGTGCTGTGATTCCCATAAAAATTTAAAGAATATTCATTATTACCTAGAGTTGAGTTAAACATGTTTATGTTATTGGTAAAAATTAATTTTATTGCTTTTGCAATGTATTTTTTTTTATTTGGATCAAGAACATTTGATTTCTAGGCCAAGCTTCAGGCAAATTGCCCATGTGCTTCTTTGAACAAACCTTACTGGGTGTACATTTTTATTTTAGAAATTTATAGGAGTGGGATAATTTGTTTCTAATATTTTTTTCTACCTTTAATACTTTGTATGAAGATTTATAACTAAAATTTCTTTATGGCACATTATTACATTTTATCATTTTAGCAGCTTGGTGAGAAAGGCCAAGAAAATATAAACATTTTTTAACAAATGAAAAAGTAAGTTCATGCAGTTAAGTGACTTAACCATATCTGGGATGTGGGAGCCTTGAACTGTTTTCAGGATACTCTTAATTCTCCCCAAACAGTCAATTTTTAAAAGCCTTCTTTTTGCTTTATTTCAAAAGTGTAACTTTAACATGTACATCCTAGTCATAAATATAAACTTCATACTTCCAAAAAATGGTGTAAATATTCATATCTCATTTACCCAGAAATAGTTAATAAGATCTGCTATACATAACAACCTATAGTGATTCAATAGCAAATTGAATTCAAGATAAATGTGTCCCTGTGATTGGTAGCATCTTTCTGTATCCTAGGCTGAGAATTAATTCTGAAGCCCAGTTTAAGTTCTGTATGGAGGTGTTTCATGTCATGTCAGCCACATGTACCCTGAGCAGTCTCAGAGAGAGGGATGTTAGAGAGCTACTCATGGATGAAAGAGCCTTTGAAAGAAATGACTTCAGAATTTATTAACGTCTTATAATAAAGGGTCTGATATTGGCTTGCTTTACAGCTAGTTTTATAGCTGAAAACTTCAGCTTTTATTATAAATTATTTCTTAATTATAAGAGTATCCTTAAAGTGCTTGAGTCTCTTCATTTGTAACTGTAGACTATAAAAGCACGGAGATACTTCTGATTAGTTTTAATAAGACACATCTTTTTCAGAAAGTATATATTTGATTCATGTGTATCTATTAAAATATGTATACATTTGATATATATGTACATTTAGTTTATATATTGTACAGACAACCTATATATTTATTGTGTGTGTATCATAGAGTATTTTCCCATTACATATGAGAAACACATTTTAAGACTCAGTGAATGTCTGAAGACCTGAGAACTATATATTCTATATTTTTTCAGTGTGTACATAATATGATAAAATTTTAATGTACAAATTAGAAATACTAAAATATTAATAGCTATTACTAATTATAATACTATGCTGTAATAAAAACTGTATAAATATGGTCTCATTTCACCATATATTTCATTTTCCATCACACGGTAGTAATATTTCTAGACTTCTAATGACTCTGGCTAACTTAAACTAAAAAAAAAAAACGAAGCCATGTATAGGGTGAACCATTTTCCTAAAGTCAGTACACCGAACTATGCAGTGCATAGGTAAATTATAATGTTAAGAAAGGAGGAAGATCTTGTGGACCAGTGATTGCTGCTCTTTGCCTGCCTACAACAGCTGTTCCTTAGTGATGAGGCCTTTATACACTTTAATCCCCATCTGATCTTTACAATTCATTTGGAGTTAGAATTGTGTGTTTCCTTATTTGGGAGAAGTGTATTTCCACCCTTGATAAGCCATGCTTATCATTCTTATCCTCTGTATAGTTATTGTTAACTCTTCCACATTTTAAATTCTTTGTACTGTGGTTTTTTTTGATAAATACAAAATAAAGAAAAAAAAAGATAAAAAAATAAATAAATAAAGGTACATTGTGATCTCCTAATAAAAATTCTGTACATCTACACAATGGAATACTACGCAGCAGTAAGGAAAAATGATATCCTAAAATTCACAGGCAAATGGATGGATTTGGAGAATATCCTCCTGAGCAAAGTCTCACAAACTCAGAGAGATAAGCAGGGGATATACTCACTCACTAGTGGTCTCTAAACAAACAAACAAGAAAAAAAGCCAAACATGCCCAAGCGGCAA